>JBBDGP010004071.1:0-167371 GCA_037952835.1 Lithobates septentrionalis | reverse complement strand
GGTGAGAACCCCTCATAATGGGCACAGCGGGTGTACAGACCCGGGAACTCAGCACAGGGATGGTGGGAACCCCCATAATGGGCACAGCGGGTGTACAGACCCGGGAACTCAGCACAGGGATGGTGGGAACCCCCATAATGGGCACAGCGGGTGTACAGACCCGGGAACTCAGCACAGGGATGGTGGGAACCCCCATAATGGGCACAGCGGGTGTACAGACCAGGGAACTCAGCACAGGGATGGTGGGAACCCCCATAATGGGCACAGCGGGTCTACAGACTCAAAGATCTCAACATGTGCACTCTGAGAGATCTGGGAATTCGCTATGTGATTAAACCCTCCGGCATTAAGAAAAATAAATCTATATGATTTAAAGGAACAGACAGTTTGTTTTTGAGGCGGATAGTGGGGATTTCACACGTACTTTCCTCCTGAGCAGATTAGCCCCCCCCCCATGTATACGGCCTTGTACGGCATTGTCATGTGTCGGGACTTTGGGCTTATTCTGCCATGTGATCTGGTCTGCTATCAATGCTCTCCTATGGGTCTGGTGACACGGGGTGTGTGTCCGGGTGATTGTGCAATGCGGCTCGCATGGTAATCTATCTCCATCTGAACTGTGACTTGGCACTTTTTTTAGTCCTGACACAAGAAAAACACAAAAATAACAAAACCTGCAAGGAAAACTTTCTGTGCTGCCAACAGTGATCAGTCTACTTCCCCCTTCTATGGATTAGATGGGAGGCGGTGATATTTTTTTTGCAAGTCTTTTCACGTTTACTATTAAGTGTTTATCTATCATTGATGTGCGTTCTCATGCATGTTGAGAGGCGTCAAATATTTGCTAAATTTTGCTTACTAATATTAGGAACGCAAGTGCGGTCATGTGGAGTTCATGTGTAGAACTTTTTTATTTATTTTTTATATATATAAATTTGCAAAAAATTTCAAACAACTTCTTCTTCTTTCACGTTGTAATAAAATAAAAACCGGAGATTTGATCAAATACCACCAAAAGAAAGCTCTATTTGTGTGAAAGAAAATTACCGTATTTATCGGCGTATAACACGCACCCCAATTTAGGAGGGAATTTTAAGGAAAAAAAAACTTTTAGGAGGGAAGTTGAAGGGAAAAAAACTTACATTTAAATGCCCATCAGTGCAGCCATGTCAGTGCAGCCTTGTCAGTGCAGCCTTGTCAGTGCAGCCTTGTCAGTGCAGCCATGTCAGTGCAGCCATGTCAGTGCAGCCATGTCAGTGCAGCCTTCCCCAGTGCAGCCTTCCCCAGTGCAGCCTTCGATCCTCTGTCCTGGGCTTCAAAATCGCCGACCGTGATTTGAAAATGGCGCAGCCGGCGCCAAAATACACAGAGCCGGTCCTCTGCTCTTTCCTGCGGCTCTCGTTCACTTTCGGCTCCACTCGTAGTCCCAAGCGGAGCTATCCGAACCTAGCCGAGTAGGTTCGGATAGCTCCGCTCGGGACTACGAGTGGAGCCGAAAGTGAACGAGAGTCGCCGAGAAGAGCCGAGGACCGGCTCTTTGTATATCGGCGGCGCCATTTTCAAATCGGTCGGCGATTTTGAAATTGTGACAGCTCGGGATTGCAGGGGATCGGCGTATAACACGCACCTGCGGTTTTTTTTTTTTTTTTCCCCCTGATTTTAGGGGGAAAAAAGTGCGTGTTCTATGCCAATAAATACGGTATATAAATTTTATTTGGGTACAACGTTGCATGACTGCGCAAATACCCTGTTAAAGTAACGCAGTGCCATATACCCTGTTTCCCTGAAAATAAGACCTAGCGTGATTGTCAGTGATGGCTGCAATATAAGCCATACCCCCCAAATAAGCCCTACCCTGAAAATAAGACCTACAAGGAATTTAACTAGGGCTTATTTGGGGGGTAGGGCTTATATTGCAGCCATCACCGACAATCACGCTAGGTCTTATTTTAGGGGAAACAGGGTAGCAAAAAATGGCCTGGCCATGAAGGGGGTAAAACCTTCCAGAGGTCAAGTGGTTATAAACCTTGATAAAGGGAAATGGAAAGATAAAAGTAAATGTTGTGTATAAACATTAAGAGATCTAAAATGGAGAGATACATGTTTATAGATATTGTTATTTTAGCTCTGCTTTATAAACATTGTGTGTGCCTGTCCTTCCTTTTTTTTTTTTTTCTCCTTTTACTTTTCTTTTCTTTTCTCCTTTTTTTTCTTTTTTTTCTCCCTTTTCTTTTTTTTCTCCCTTTTTTTTTTTTTTTTTTTTCTTTCTTTTTCTCCCTTTTTTTTTTTTTTCTTTTTCTCCCTTTTTTTTTTTTTTTTTCTTTTTCTCCCTTTTTTTTCTTTTCTTTTTCTCCCTTTTTTTTTTTTTTTTTCTTTTCTTCTCCTTTTTTTTTTTTTTTTCTTTTTTTCTTTTCTCCCTTTCTCCCTTTTTTTTTTTTTTCTTTTAAACACTGTGGTAGCAACATATTAAATATTCTTGCATATCGAACATTTTCTTCCTACTTCCTGAATAAACTTTGTAGCAATCCATTACAACCAATTGCAGTTCACTTATGTGAAGCCACACCTGGTAGAAGGTGGATTCTGATTGGTTGCTCTGTTCTGTAGAATAGGCCTGCGCTGTCCCCTGATGTTGGTCCAGAATATTATTTCTAGCTTATATTAATAATGTTTTTCTCATTCATCCTTTGCAGGGGTTAAGAGCTACTCCAACTGGCCCACCATCCCGCAAGTGTATCTGAATGGGGAGTTCGTCGGAGGCTGCGACATTCTTCTCCAAATGCACCAGAACGGAGACCTGGTGGAAGAGCTGAAAAAGATGGGCATTCGTTCCGCACTGCTGGACGCGCAGCCAAGCCAGGAGAGGAAGTAGCGGAGAAGGCCGTGTTGTGTGGACTGTTTATCCAGAGCGAGGCCTGTGCACACCGGAGAAGCCTTATTTATCACGATGAACTGTTGTACCTATTCTGTATTGTCCGCTTGTGTAATAGAAGATCTGTGAATGCCACCAAGCCACTTATCGCCGCCCTGGTGGATGTGTGGTTTATAACGGGCGGCTCTCTATCCTTGTAATATAGTCAGATGATGACCACTGTTCTAGAGAGAGATACATTTATTATGATAGAATGTAGCCTCATAATAAAATATTTACTTCCATAGAAGGAAACTCCTCCTGACTTCATCTCTTTACTTTTGATTTGAAAGCTGTATGTGGACAATCTACTAAATATTTATCACCTTGCTACTGATTTTTATCTTAGTTGTTCCAGATCGGAGGGGGGGGGGGGGGGGGGGTGTCAATAGATCAACTTCTCTCGACGGAATACCCAGAGATGGAGCAAAATTAGGCTGGTCCTTGCCTAACTGTCTGACTTTTCAATCCATCTGTGGTTGGCTTTAGAAGAGTCCTTAGCAAACAATGCAGCAGCTATAGGAGTGAGTGAGGGGGTGTTTTAATGCCTCTATGGTCTACTTGTACTTCAATCAGTGGTGTAACAATAGTCTTTGCAGCTGCTATAGCTGCTATGGGGCCTGGGCTTGAAGGGGACCCCACTGGGACCAAATTTGGGGCTTGAAGGGGACTCCCCTGGGACCAGCATCACTATTCAGTGATACTGCAATAGCCATAGCAGTCCATGCAGCTGCTATGGGGCTTGGAGTGGGAGGGGGGGCCCATTAAGAAGGCTTCAGCCACCTATGAGTTACATGTACTCCAGGCAGCGTGGCGTTGCAATAGCTATAGGAGCCTGGGGTGAAAGGGGGGGGGGGGGCATTAGGAAGTTTAATTTATCTACTTGAGCTACCTATGGTCTACATGTATTGCAGCCAGTGGTGTAACAAAGGGCTTTGCAGCTCATGCAGCTGCTATGGGGCCTAGGCTGGGAGGGGACCCCATTGGGGCTACATGCACCCTAGCCAGTGGTGTAGCAATAGCCAAAGCAGTCCATGTGGGTGCTATGGCGCTTTGGGTGGGAAGGGGCCCAATTAAGAAGGCTTTAGCCACCTTTTGGTCTACATGCGCTCCAGCCAGTGGTGTAACAATAGTCATTGCAGCCCATGCAGTTGCTATGGGGCCTGGGATGGAAGGGGGCCCCATCTGGTCTACATGCACCCTAGCCAGTGGTGCAGCAATAGCTTTAGCAGTCAATGTGGCTGTATGGGGCTTGGAGTGGGAAGGGGCCCCATTAAGAAGGCTTCAGCCACCTATGGTTTACATGTACTCCAGGCAGTGTTGGTGTTGCATTTGCCATAGCAGCCCATGCAGCAGCTATAGGACCCTGGGGTGGGGGGGGGGGGCATTAGGGAGTTTACTTCATCTATGGTCTACTTCAGCCACTTATGGTCTACATGTACTCCAGCCAGTGGTGTAATAATAGTCTTTTCAACCCATGCAGCTGCTATGGGACCTGGAATGGGAGGGGGGGGGCCCCATCTGGTTTACATACACCCTAGCCAGTGGTGCAGCAATAGCCTTAGTGGCCCATGCAGCAGCTATAGGAGCTTGGGGTGGAGAGGGGCTCCATTAAGGTTTCAGCCGACTATGGTCTACATGTACTCCAACCAGTGAAGTAATAATAGTCATTGCGGTCCATGCAGCTGCTATGGGGCCTGGGGGTGATTGAGGGCCCCATAAGGGAGGCTTGCGAGAAAAATGTAATCTTTGAGACCTCATGATCATGGCTAGCCATAGACGCCCATCTGTGCAATAAGGGCTAGTTCACACAGGTGGCCAGAGAGCCCCCACATCAGTGAAAACTGTGGACCGTGCCCGTGTAATATATGCTGAAACAACTGCTTGCTCTACTGGCTTCCAGTACAATTGGGGGACAGAGAAGTACTTGAACAAGGACCCGTGTAATGGAGATGGGGAGGTGTTCTGTAGTCCTGCTTTAGAGGGTCAATATGGCTTCTCCATAAATAGGGTTGCACTGATACCGGTAGTGGTACTCGCCGATTACCTGCTTAAGGACCGCCCCACCTACATTTACTGCGGCAGGGCAGCCCCTAAATGCAAAATCGCGTACCTGTATGTGATTCACTCACCTTGGCTCTGGGGCCGGAGCCCTGCTCCCACTGTGGGAGCCAATCAGCAGGTCCGTCGGCTGCGGCCACCTGCGATCTTTCACAGGAGGGGCAGAATGGCCGCAATGTTGTGGTGCCGCTAAAAATCGCCGTTCGCCACCATAACGGTAAAAAACAAATAAAAAGTCCCTAAATCTTTCTAATAGTTTGTAGACTCAAACCATTCAATATACGCTTATTGGGATTTTTTTTTTTTTATCAAAAATATGTAGCGGAATACATATTGGCCTAAACTGATGTAGAAATTTATATATATATATATATATATATATATATATATATATATATATATAAAAAATTTTTTAAATATTTATTTTTCTGTGTTGGATGTATTCTAGGAGAAGGTTAAAAAATTATTATTTTTTTTTTTTTCAAAATTGTTTTTTGTTTATAGCGCAAAAAATAAAAACCGCAGAGGTGATCAAATACCACCAAATGAAGTTTCTATTTGTGGGGGCAAAAAAAGGACATCAATTGGATTTGGGTACGACCGCTCTATTGTCAGTTAAAGCAACGCTGTGCCGCATTGCAAAAAATGACCTGGTCATGGGGGGGGGGGGGGGGGTTAAGCCTTCTGGGGCTGAAGTGGTTAAAAAATGCTATTGGTGCAACCCTAATAACTAACACGTAAGCCCAAACCACTCCCCTCTAGAGAATAGGGCTTGGTTCACACCTATGCAGTTTGCGTATTGCAGGTGTATTTTGTGTTTTTTTTTTTTTTTGTTTTTTTTTTTTTTTTGTTTGTTTTTTTTTTTTCCAGTGCACATTTTTTCTCCATTGAAGTCTAGGGAACCAAAACCAGAAAAAAAAGTCCCTGGCCCTTTCCATAAAATGCACAGGTGTGAACTACATTCATAGGAAACCATGTTAAATGGATGTAGTGTGTTTATGCAAAACTGAAAATGCACTAAAAAAAATGCATAGGTGTGAATCACGCTTAATCAGCCTATGATAAACCTCAGGAACCGTTGCAGAGAGATCAGGCTGGGATCTGTAGTTCCACACCAGATGCTGAATTGAAAGGCCAAGGCTGATATGTCACAAGGGACGGCGGCTCTTACAGGTGCATCTCCTGGTCGCTAACCTTCTTCTCTATCATGTGGTAGAACAGGATGGCACTGCTTGGCCGGGAGACAGGACACCTGAGACCTGTATGTATCCCGGCAGAGCCACACGGAGCCAAATAGAGGAAGTTGGGAAAACAATGACCTCCATGGAGGAGAGGGAAGAATATTTCTCAGCGCTGCGTCTTCCCACATCCCCCCCATTGTCTATTATCCGAGGACTATCTGCTCCGGTGCTGGCACTGCATTAAAGGAGAAGTTCACTTTCTGAACATGTTACACCTTCATTTGGGGTGTAATATGTTCAGCACCCCCCCCCCCTTTCCCTGTGACAGAGGGCGGGGGATCCTCTCCCCAACGCTTGCTGTCACATTTTGCAAACAGTGCAACTCTGCAGGGCTCCGCCTACACGGATGCCTCGTTCATTAAGTTCTGTGAATGTATAAACTATAAGTCCCGTCTACCACTGTGTCAGACATGGCTTGTGGTTCTTGATGAATTACAAGGCTGCTGAGGAACACCCTCATAGTCCTGAGGACTCTGATGTGAAAGGGGGGGGATAAGGACTCTGATGTGAAGGGGGGAATGAGGACTTTGATGTAAAAGGGGGGGGGGGGAGACTGAGGGCTGTGATGTGAGCAATAGGCTCTGATGTGAAAGGGGGGGGGGGGGGCTGAGGACTCTGGTGTGAAAAGGGGGGTTGAACTGAGGACTCTGATGTAAAAGGGATGGACTCTGATGTGAAGGGGGGAGGGGCGAACTAAGGACTCTGATGTGAAAGGATAGGGGTAACTGGGGACTCTTAAGTGAAAAGGAGAGGAAGGACTGAGACTCTAATGTGAAAAGGGGAGGGAGACTGAGGACTCTGATGTGAAAGGAGAGGAAACTGAGGAATCTGATGTGGGAGGACCTGAGGGCTTCGATGTGAGGGGGCGGCGGCGGTGGTGATGGGACTGATGTGAGAGGGGGTGTGGGGGACTGAGGGTTCTGATGTGAAAAGGGGGGCTGAGGATTTTGTAGAAAAGGGGGGGCTGAGAACTGAAAGAGGGGGAAGACTGAGGACTCTGATGTGAAAGGGGGGAGACTGAGGACTTTGATGTGAAGGGGGGGGAGAGACTAAGGACTCTGATGTGAAGAGGGGGGGGACTAAGGAATCTGATGTGAAAGGGGGGAGACTGAGGACTCTAATGTGAAAGGGGGGGAGAGAGACTCAGGATTTTGATGTAAAGGGGGGAAGACTGAGGACTCTGATGTGAAGGGGGGAGAGAGACTGAGGACTCTGATGTGAAAGGGGGGAGACTGAGGACTCTGATGTGGGCTGATGTGAAAGGGGGTGTTGGGGTTCCGAGGACTCTGATGTGCAAGGGGGCTGAATGATTAAGAGCTCTGTGAAAGGGGTACTTCTGATTTGATGGGGGACCCATTTTAGACTGGGGTGCCCCAAGGTTTTGCATAATTTCAAAGGGTGCCGTGAATAAAAACAGTTTGAGTAACGCTGGTCTAGGGAACCATTACACAGTCAGCAGCTTTACTTACCGTAAATGATAAGAGATAGAGGGGGGGAGGGTGAAAGATAGGGGGTTGAGGGGGTGTGTGAGAGGGAGAGGGGGTGTGAAAGGGAGGATGAAAGAGCATGGTTGAGAGAGAAGCAGAGGATGAAAGGGGGTGAGGGGGTGTGAGAGAGAGGGGTGAAAGGGAGAGTGTGAAAGAAGGGGGGTTGAGGGTGTGTGTGAGAGGGGGAGGGAAAGGGAGTGAGGGTGGGGTGAGATAGGGGGGTGTGAGAGGGAGGGTGAAAGTGTGGGAGGGGGGTGAGGGTAGAGGAAGAGGTAGTGGTGAGAGGGAGGGTGAAGGAGGAGGTGTGAGAGGAGGGTGAAGGAGGAGGGGGTGAGGGAGGGTGAAAGAGGAGGGGGTGAAGGAGGGTGAAAGGGAGGGTGAAGGAGGAGGGGGTGAGAGAGAGGGTGAAGGAGAAGGGGGTGGTGAGAGGGAGGGTGAAGGAGGAGGGGGTTAAGAGAGAGGGTTGAGGAAGAGAGGGTGAGAGGGAGGGTGAAGGAGAGGGTGAGAGGGAGGGTGAAGGAAGAGAGGGTGAGAGGGAGGGTGAAGGAGGAGAGGGTGAAGGAGGAGAGGGTGAGAGGGAGGGTGAAGGAGGGGGGGTGAGAGGGAGGGTGAAGGAGGAGGGGGTGAGAGGGAGGGTGAAGGAGGAGAGGGTGAGAGGGAGGGTGAAGGAGGAGAGGGTGAGAGGGAGGGTGAAGGAGGGGGGTGAGAGGGAGGGTGAAGGAGGAGGTGGTGAGAGGGAGGGTGAAGGAGAAGGGGGTGAGAGGGAGGGTGAAGGAGGAGGGGGTGAGAGAGAGGGTGAAGGAGAAGGGGGTAGTGAGAGGGAGGGTGAAGGAGGAGGGGGTTAAGAGAGAGGGTTGAGGAAGAGAGGGTGAGAGGGAGAGTGAAGGAGGAGAGGGTGAGAGGGAGGGTGAAGGAAGAGAGGGTGAGAGGGAGGGTGAAGGAGGAGAGGGTGAGAGAGGGAGGGTGAAGGAGGAGAGGGTGAGAGGGAGGGTGAAGGAGGGGGGTGAGAGGGAGGGTGAAGGAGGAGGGGGTGAGAGGGAGGGTGAAGGAGGAGAGGGAGGGTGAAGGAGGAGAGGGTGAGAGGGAGGGTGAAGGAGGGGGGGTGAGAGGGAGGGTGAAGGAGGAGAGGGTGAGAGGAGGGGGGTGAGAGGGAGGGTGAAGGAGGAGGGGGTGAGAGGGAGGGTGAAGGAAGAGAGGGTGAGAGGGAGGGTGAAGGAGGAGAGGGTGAGAGGGAGGGTGAAGGAGGAGAGGGTGAGAGGGAGGGCGAAGGAGGGGGGTGAGAGGGAGGGTGAAGGAGGAGAGGGTGAGAGGGAGGGTCAAGGAGGGGGGGTGAGAGGGAGGGTGAAGGGAGGGGGGTGAGAGGGACGGTGAAGGAGAGGGGTGAGAGAGAGGGGGTGGTGAGAGGGAGGGTGAAGGAGGAGGGGGTGAGAGGGAGGGTGAAGGAGGAGTGAGAGAGAGGGTTGAGGAAGAGGGGGCGGTGAGAGGGAGGGTGATGGAGGGGGGTGAGAGGGAGGGTGAAGGAGTGGGGTGAGAGGGAGGGTGAAGGAGGAGGGGTGAGAGGGAGGGTGAAGGAGAGGGAGGGTGAAGGAGGAGGGGTGAGAGAGAGGGTTAAGGGAGGGGGACTGTGAAGGAGGGGGGTGAGAGAGAGGGTTGAGGAAGAGGGGGTGGTGAGAGGGAGGGTGAAGGAGGGGTGAGAGGGAGGGTGAAGGAGGAGGTGGTGAGAGGGAGGGTGAAGGAGAAGGGGGTGAGAGGGAGGGTGAAGGAGGAGAGGGTGAGAGGGAGGGTGGAGGAGAAGGTGAGAGGGAGGGTGAAGGATGGGGGTGAGAGAGAGGGTTGAGGAAGAGGGGGTGGTGAGAGGGAGGGTGAAGGAGGAGGGGGGTGAGAGAGGGGGTTGAGGAAGAGGGGGTGAGTGAGAGGGAGGCTGAAGGAGGAGGGGGGTAAGAGGGAGGGTGAAGGAGAAGGGGTGGGAGGGTCAGTATGTCTTCTATTGAGACTGTTGATGAATGGTCAGTCCGCCCTGCAGCACCTCACTACTCAGCACATCCCAACCACACAGCACACCTAGTGGTGGAGAACGTGGAGCGCGATACTCTGGTCTTGGCTGTTCAGCCTCGCTAGCGCCCATATTCTCTCCCAGGTGCAGCGCTAGGCTACTGGGTGGTGGGCGGGGTCTGTCAGCTACAATTAAAGTAGGGGAATCTCCGCCCATATTTAATTCTAGGGGCAGTGCTCCTTTTCTATAGGTGGTGGGTGAGGTTTGTCAGCTATAGTGAGAGGGAAAGAGGCCAGAAAGGGCACTAGAGTGGCCAGTTTATAGAGGCGCAAGGTAGGAGCCAATGGGGCACACAGCACGGTTGCCAAGCACCAGTAAATTTACTGACAGTTTGTAAAAATCAGTGATTTTTTTTTTACAACTGCCAGTAAATATCAGGGGCTGATCATTTCATGCTGTGTTGACTTTTTAAGTGTAAATAAAGCAAATGACTTTGTTATCGGTATTGTCAGTGTTTCCATATCATGTTTATACTGTTCAAATATTCACTGTGTTAATTTTCAATAGGAGTTCTGTAATGTCTCAGGTTGTCAGTAAAAAAATTTGCTCCGCCAGTAAATTTTCCATCTTTTATCAGTAAAAAATGCTGCGGGAGGTTGGCTACCCTGGCGCATGGAAGGGAGCAAATTAGGCGTTAATGTGGTGCCGGCTATAAGACCTTTTAGTATAGAGCCGTCCCGCTTTTGCCTGTGGTATCCCCACTCACCTGTAGGAGCAGAGCACTGCCTTTAGGATAGAATGTGGGCGGGCATTCTGCCTTGCCACTTCCTGATTCACCAATGGGGCACTGAGTGGGTAAAAGTTAGGTGCTGGTGGGCCTGAATATAGTGCAGGTTAGGGGAATACCCCCAATACAGCTGGGCTTGCCAGAGCCCTCACTGCAGCCAGGGGCGTTGCTGGGTCTACAAAAGATCTGGGGCTAGAGAGCATATATATATATACAGTATCTCACAAAAGTAAGTACACCCCTCACATTTTTGTAAATATTTTCTTCTATCTTTTCATGTGACAACACTGAAGAAATGACACTTTGCTACAATGTAAAGTAGTGAGTGTACAGCTTGTATAACAGTGTAAATTTGCTGTCCCCTCAAAATAACTCAACACACAGCCATTAATGTCTAAACCACTGGCAACAAAAAGTAAGTACACCCCTAAGTGAAAATGTCTAAATTGGGCCCAAAGTGTCAATATTTTGTGTGGCCGCCATTATTTTCCAGCACTGCCTTAACCCTCTTGGGCATGGAGGTCACCAGAGCTTCACAGGTTGTCACTGGAGTCCTCTTCCCCTCCCCCATGATGACATCACAGAGCTGGTGGTTGTTAGAGACCTTGCGCTCCTCCACCTTCCATTTGAGGATGCCCCACAGATGATCAATAGGGTTTAGGTCTGGAGATCACATGGTCAAGCGCCTCCGTCAAAGGCTCTTTACCGAGATCGGTGATGCGGTGTGTCAGACTGAGACACCACACCACCGATCGCCACATAGGACGCCCAGTCAGGATAACTGAACCACCGCCCCGCCCGTCATTCTGCTATAGGCCGGGCGCGAAGTGGTTAAATAAACTTGATAAATGAATCCGGAAACAAACCGGACAACTTGTTATTTATAGTAAATCCATGAGCAGGGCCTTCCTGTTCCTTCTGTATTGTAATTGCACTGCACAAACTGTTGAAGCGAAATAAATATTATATAATAATAATAACATGAATTTGGTGTGTTATGAAAGTGAGTGTACGGTAATAAGCGTAAATGGCCAGCAGAGGGCACTGTGGCACCTCAGAAATTACATTAACTAAAGGAAATAGCAATGAGCAACAAAGTAGCCATTAAAAGTTATTTTTGGATATATACAGTACATGTGTAAACAAGCCGATCAGTGACGGGTAATGTATTCCAATCGTCCGTTCAATGTAGACGCTATTATGACCTTTACTTACATGGGGCAGCTACTGTACATTTCTCTGTGCACATTGCTTACAGAAAACAATAGGTGCTCTGCAGTACGACCACAATACTCCAGACACAGAATGAGCTTGATGTATGAAAAAAAAAAAAAAAAATATATATATATATATATATATATATATATATATGTATATATATATATATATATATATACAGTGTCTATTAGGGATGAGCTTCGAGTTCGAACATTGGCTGTTTGCCAGTTCGCCGAACAGCGAACAATTTGGGGTGTTCGTGGCAAATTCGAAAGCCGCGGAACACCCTTTAAAAGTCTATGGGAGAAATCAAAAGTGCTCATTTTAAAGGCTTATATGCAAGTTATTGTCATACAAAGTGTTTGGGGACCCGGGTCCTGCCCCAGGGGACATGGATCAATGCAAAAAAAACGTTTTAAAAACGGACGTTTTTTCGGGAGCAGTGATTCTAATAATGCTTAAACTGAAACAATAAAAGTGTAATATTCCTTTAAATTTTGCACCTGGGGGTGTCTATAGTATGCCTGTAAAGGGGCGCATCTTTCCTGTGTTTAGAACAGTCTGACAGCAAAATGACATTTCAAAGGAAAAAAGGACCAGTGCACAAAGCAAGGTCCATAAAGACATGGATGAGCGAGTTTGGGGTGGAGGAACTTTTTTTTTTTTTTAAATTCCTTTATTTTGTTATACAGAAGGCATGGATACATTGTCTAGTATAAGACAGGTCATACATTTTCATACATTAACATGTTTAGGATACAGTAGATTGAAGCCATAGACCTAGATCAGGTTTACCACTAAACAAGTGGGGTAATGCATATGTGTTCCAGCCAACTATGTATCAATTCTGAATGTAATAAAGCGAGGTAGCCTACATCAGGGCCACCTTGCATGAACTGCGAACATATCATTAACAGTATTGGTGTATAGTATACTACTTAAAATATTTTACGGCAGATATGTCTAGTGCTAGATGGACAAATGTTTCCATCTCACCGTGAATAATATGTTTTCAATAATTCGTTAACGCCGTCACCACGGCTACTTGGTGAGCTTGTCAGAACAAAGTACCAGAGAAAGAGGGGAACAGAAGGGAATCAGAGGGAAAGCGGGGAAGGAGAGACAGAAGAACAAGGGAGAAGGGGGAGATGAGGTCAAGGGAAGGGAGATAGACGGGTATGGCTGCGACACCGCCCCCCCAGTGGATCCACCCGTCGGGCCCCAGAGGGGCATACGCAGGTGTCTGTTTTAGCAGTAACTACGGGGACGCCCCTTCAAGAAGATTGGGTTTGTGCTTGTACCAACTCCTGTAGATATGCGTCAGTACCAACAAAATATCTCCAGGGTCTCCATTTGTCCATAAATTGTTCCTCTTTGTTTTGTAGGGTTGCAGTCAGTTCCTCCATCTGTAGAATACAGTTTACTTTCGAATACCACAGGATCCTAGTAGGTGGGAGGGGATCTCGCCATAATACGGGGATACAGGCTCTCGCTGTGTTCAGGAGTTGCATTGTCAAAGTTTTCTTGTATTTACTAATGGGTCTAGTGGTTAGGTGTAGGAGGCATGCAGCCGGGTTATCTTTAAGTTCAACCGAGGTCAAGCTTTGAATGGTCGTAGTCACCTCCTCCCAAAAGGGTCTCAGGACCGGACACGACCAAAAGACATGGAGCATATTTCCCACTTCTGTGCCACACCTCCAACACCTATCCGAAAGCGTAGGGTTCATTTTGTGTAACTTAAGTGGGACTCTATACCACCTGGTCAGGATTTTGTATCCCAGTTCTTGATAGTGACTCGCAATCGAGGACTTGTGAGCCAAGGCCAAGATCTTCTCTTGTTGTTGTGTAGTAAACTGTGTCTCTAGATCTCTTTCCCACTTCAATAGAAACTCTGGTACCTTGTCCTCTCCCTGAGTAGTGAGGAGGTTATATAAAAATGAGAGTGCGTGCCTTACCGGTTCCCCTGATTTACACAGAGATTCCAGGGGAGTGTGACCCCGCGGGACATAGGGAGCTTTCTGAAGAGTCTGCAGAAAATGTCTAAGCTGGATGGTACTGAGACTGTCTAACGGAGGTTCTGTGAGTCTAGAGATCGTGGAAGAAGATGGGAGTTCCCCCTGGGGCCAAACCTCCCCCAGGGACTGTTTCTCAGAGGTGATTAATTGTCTCAGTCTACGACTTGTGAGTCCGGGGGAAAAGTCTGGGTTACCGATGATAGGAGTCAGGGGGGAAGGTAACGGTGATATATCCGTATTACGGAATATTTTCCTCGCCGCCCGAAGGGTAGCACCTATTAGCGGGTGGTTTTTCTGGTCTTCTGGAAGTGGGGACAAGAGCCACGGGGATGGGAGTAAGGGGATCGAGGAGTCCTCAATCTCCATTCCCACCCATTGTTTGGACTCTCTGTTGCAATGCCAATCAACAATCCTGGCGAGGTGTACCGCTCGGTAATACCGAGAGATGTCTGGTAAACCGATGCCCCCCCTCTCCTTGGGTCTGGAGAGGGTTTGCATGTTTATTCTGGGGGCTTTATGAGCCCAGATGAACTCCCTCACAGTGGACTGTATTTGCTTAAAGAAGGTCAAGGGTAAACTTATCGGTAGTGTTTGGAGTATATATAGGATACGGGGCAAGGCCGTCATTTTCAGAGCATTGCATCACCCAAACCAGGTCAAAGTGAGTTTGTGCCAGGTCCGTAGGTCAATTTTAAGTCTTTGGAGTAAAGGTTGAAAATTACATGTGTACAGGTGTGCCAAGTCCGAAGTGATGTCCACCCCCAGGTAACGGATGGATTTCTCCGCCCAACGAAACGGGAAGGATTTGCTCATACTTACTGCTTCCGTGGCTGGTAGTGTGACATTTAACACTGCGGACTTGGCACAGTTGACTTTGAAATTTGAGACTTCGCCATACAACCGTAGAGCTTCCAAGATGTTAGGTAGTGAGATACGTGGGTTGGAGACGAAGAAAATCAGATCGTCAGCGAAGGCCGCAATTTTGTGATGCCCCGAGGGCTTCGTGATCCCGGTGATATTGGGGTTCCTACGGACGCTACACAGGAACGGTTCAAGAGTCAAAATAAAAACCAATGGGGACAGGGGGCACCCCTGTCTCGTCCCGTTAGAGATGTCAAAGAAATCCGATCGCCACTCATTGACCCTTACCGCCGCCGAGGGAGCCGAGTAGAGAGACGATATCCAGCCTCTCATGTTTGGGCCAACACCAATATGTTCCAGAGTGGCCCGCATAAAATGCCAGGCCACCCTGTCAAAAGCCTTCTCTGCGTCTGTAGAAAGCAGCAGAAAAGGCTTCTTGACGGTCTGCGCTTCGTGAATGAGGTTGAGGACTCTTATGGTGTTGTCTCTCGACTCCCTCAGCGGCACGAATCCCGCCTGGTCAAAGTGTATTAATTGTGGGACATGTGGGAGTAATCTGTTAGCCAGAATTTTGGAAAACAATTTAAGGTCCACGTTTAGTAGAGCAATCGGGCGGTAATTACTGCAGTGGCTAGAATCTTTCCCCTCTTTCGGGATCAAAGAAATAAATGCCCGTAGGGAGTCTACCATGTTAATGCCTCCTTCCTTTAGTGCGTTGTAGGCTTTCAGAAAGTGAGTCGATAAATGTGACCCGAAGGTCTGGTAGTAGGTCAGGGTGAAGCCATCCGGCCCGGGTGCCTTCCTTGGCTTTGTTTGGGCCAAGGCTAGAGAGAGTTCTTCAGGGGTGATGTCCGACTCAAATGAGTCTCCTACATCAGCTGGTAAAGTAGGCATACCCGAAGACCTGATGTATTCCCCCGCTGACACCTCTTTTTCTGTTAAAAGGTCAGTAGGTTCCCCCTTGTGTAAATTGTATAGTTGTTGGTAATATGCAGCAAATTCATTGGCTATATCCCTAGAAGTGTGGACCGTAGTTCCCTGAGGGGTCACTATAGAGGGAATGTAGGTACGTTGTCTCGGGCCACGAAGTAGTCTGGCTAGCATGGTCCCAGGCTTGTTAGAGAATTCAAACATGTACCTTTTAGCCAGGCCAGATTTTGCACCGTTTTGTGGTACAAGAGGTCTTTCAATTCACCCCTGGTCTTCAGTAAAGCCTGGAGGTGTGTTTCCGCTAGAGACTTCTTGTGAAGTAGCTCGAGAGACCGCACCCGGGAGATCAGGAGATCAATCTGTTTAGTCCTTTCTCTTTTTTTCGCCGCCCCAATCCTAATTAATTCCCCTCTTATTACACATTTATGGGCTTCCCACACTGTCATTGGAGACAGCGCGGGATCTATGTTTTCTGAGAAGTAATTAGTCAGTGTCCTGCTTATTTCCTCACGTATCTCGGGGATTTGTAATAATGACTCGTTTAGTTTCCAGGTTGGAGGGGACCTGGGTTCCGTATCCCAGCAAAGGGTCACATGCGTAGGGGCATGGTCAGAGAGGGAAATGTAGTCAATCTGGGATGTGGTGACAAGCGGTAAGTCTTTATGTTGAATCTGAAAGAAGTCTATCCTGGAGTATGTACCATGCACCGCAGAAAAATAGGTAAAATCCCTCTCACCGGGATGCATGATCCTCCAGGGGTCGACCAACTGTAGATTGGTTAATTCTACCTTGAGTTTTTTAAGGTATGAGAAAGAAAGATGAGATGCCCCTCTTGATACGTCCAGCAGTGGCTCAGGAGCAAAGTTGAAATCCCCGCCCATCAGGAACAGACCCTCCCGAAAATCTAGAACCAAGGGAATAAGGGATCGCAAAAAGGACAGGTGGTCAGAATTAGGGAAATAGACGTTTACTAGGGTCACTGTGGTATTTCTAATTTTGCCCTTTAAGAGCAAGAATCGGCCAAGTGGGTCAGCTCTCTCTTCTAATAGCGTCCACGGCAGTGATCTGGCTATCAATATACTGACCCCCTTTGATTTTGACAGAGGGGAGGGAGCGTGGTATACAGTGGGGAAGTCTCTGTTACAGAGTCTGGGGACTGCCGACTGTTTGAAATGCGTTTCCTGAATGAACGCCACCTGTGTGCGTGTTTTGTTGAGATCTGTGAGGAGTCTGGAACGTTTTTCCGGGGTAGCTAGGCCTCTGACATTAAGGGAGGTGAATTTTATCTCACTACCAGGGTGTGAGCCCGAAGGCCCTCCCGGGGGGGCCATGTCGCACCTCGGCAGCCAATCGGGGGAGGGTAGGTAAGGGATAAGTCAAGAAGGTATAGGGAGGGAATAGAAAAAAAAAAAAAGGGGGGGGTGGGGGGGGGGCTATTGAGGGGCGGGGGAGGGGGGTGTAGAGAGGGGAGGGGGGGAAGGGGAGACCGGATATAGGGAGGGACGGAGAGGAAGAGAAAAGGAGGAATTGGAGTTGAAAAGATATAGAGAAAAATACTAAGAAGGATAAATTAATTATCCAGCTGTTGCTATATAAAGCCTTACGCAAATATGCGCTTCCTATTAGTGGGTGTGGAAGACTAGACTCTGTGACACAACGGGAGACGTGTCGTCAGGAGAGAACCGGCATGATAAACCATACCTGACTATTACCGTTTTAAACAGCAGACAAAAATAAAAAGCCATAAACAACTTGATTCTTTGCTGTAGAATCATCAAATATGTGTATGCGACCACCGCATGTGAAATGTATATCCACTAAAAGATCTATGTGGACCAACATCTCCAATACAGTGTAAATATTGTAACTAACCCTCTTGATAAGGAACAAGAGGGTAACAAACTGAACATGACTCCGTGTCTTTGTGGATTAGAGTCCCCCCTACCCCCCCGCCCCATGCCCCACAGAAAAAAGGGGAGACGTGAAGACTGCCCCTGAGGAACCTGTGGGACGATGAGGCGGAGGCGCGGCGAGACCCCCCAACAAAAATCGGATCCAGACGCCAATCTAAGGCATGTTATCTTTTCACGGAGGAGCAGAAAATCCCTCTAGCATACATACAATATACCCTTGTATCGCTTTACGTTCTACTCATAAAACTCAGAGAGTTTACTGTGCAGTGAAGGAAAAAGGATATCAGTGTAGTCCAGAGATTCTAAGAACCATAAGAGTCCCCTTCTTGCTTCTCAGTAAGTAGCCTCCTGGGTCAATGCGATCAGTTAGGACTCCGGCATGGTAGGATTGTCTCTTGGAGTTGTCCTGGATCTTGATCGCCATTGTCGCCTGCTGGCTCGTTGGGGTCTTGGTGACATAGATCTCGTGCTATTGAAGGTGATCGGAAAGTCCAACCAATTGGGTATCGAGAACCCGGGGATCTCCAGAAACCTGAACAAATCCGGCAGTTGTTCTGGCCATCGCAGCGCAAAAGAGTTATTTCCTTTCAGGACGATCAGGTGAAATGGATGGCCCCATTTGTAGGTGGCTCCTGTTGTTCTGATAGCTTCTAGTAGTGGACGTATTTGGCCTCTCATACGCAGGGTCATCCGCGATATATCAGGGAAAAATTGCACCGACGCCCCATCGAAGTCCAAGGGGCCCTGGGACCAAGCCCTTCTCAGGATTTCTTCCTTAATTGTGTAGTAATGTACTCTCGCCAATACGTCTCTCGGTGCGAGATCATCTCCTCCCCTGGGGCCCTGCACCCGGTGCACATGGTCCAGTTCTAGTTCTGCTGTAGGGGGCTTGTCTAGTAATCGGTTGAATATGGCCACAATCGTTGCTCTGAGATCACTTCCTGAAGTGGCTTCAGGCAGGCCGCGTACTCTGATATTGTTTCTCCTGCTGCGATTTTCGCCATCATCGATTGAAAGTTGCATCAGGATCAGGCGCCTTTTGTAATCCATATGAGCCTTTTCTATGTCTGACATTCTTGACTCTAGCAGAGAAGCAGATGTTTCCACCTCTGATACCCTGGAGTCTACAGTATCTATTCTCTGCTTTAAATCATGAATCTCTTTAGACAGGGTATTCACAATAGTAGCTGCAGATTCAGTGATGTCCTGTTTAGTGGGGAGGAGGGCGAGTATCCCCTTCCAGCATTCAGGGAATGGTTGCTCCTGAGTGTTGGCAGGCTGTATGGATGAGCAGCTATCCGCCCCTGGGATTTCTGGGGACAGGATCGGGGAGTCAGCTCTGTTAGGGAGAGACCTGTTACCTTGTGGAGCATTAGATAGTCCCTTGCCTGTCTTCTTGAGCGATGCTGTGCCTGCATTGCCAGCGCGTGGCGGCGCCATCTTGGACTCCGGGGCCTGTGACGGAGTTGCCGAATTCCGCAAGAAATAAGCAGCAATGTCCGCGGTTCTATTAGCTGCGGGTGATCCCGGAGGTCTGTCCGTCATGGACATGTAGTTCAAAAGCCGGTATGTACTCTAGGTCCGGTTCTCAGCCTAAACGAGGCACGGAGCTCCCCGGGAAAGCAGCCTCACAGCGCCATTGCCAAGCCACTCCCCCCGGGGTGGAGGAACTTGACTGACCTGCACAGTGTCCTGACCTCAACCCGATAGAACACCTTTGGGATGAATTAGAGCAGAGACTGCGAGGTGGAGCTTTCTCTGACTTTCTGCAGCTTCTAATGCCTGTTGTGAGAAGCTCACAGTGTGCAGTGAAATCAGAGGAAGCCGTTTCAGTCCAGGAGAGGAGCCGGTAGGACTGTGCAGGACTGAATGGAGGGCGGGAAGTCAGATTTAATCTGTGCTGAGTGATGTAGTTTAGGTCCAGCCAATAAGACGTGAGTGACATTTCTGTGGATGTGAGCCGCGGCTGCATCGCTTAGTATGTTGCAGGCGGCGTGCGTTGATCCGGCCAGTGTGGACAGAAGATAATTGAGTGTCTTATTCAAACATCTCTTCTGCCTCATTTACTGAGAGAGCGGATCTGGAATGTCTTCTAATGGACAATCTGCCCTTTTTCTGCTCTTCAGATTTGCAGTTTGCATTCCCCCTGATCCGCCCGTCTTCCCGGCAGCTTCATGTCTGCGCAAATATCAGACGTTTCCCCCCCCCCGTCACCACGAGCCCTCACCAGGAAGGTGGATGGGGACCCGAGGACAGCTGAGGAACTACAAGTCCCAGCCTCATCTCCTTTGAATTACCAGATTTAACCCAATCACTATCATATAAAGTATATTTATAGCCCCCCAGCATTTTATATATACAGTGCCTTGAAAAAGTATTCACCCCCCCCCCCCCCCCTTGGATTTTTACCTATTTTGTTACATTACAGTCAATGTTTTTTTTATCTGAATTATATGTGATGGATCAGAACACAGTAGTCTAAGTTGGTGAAGTAAAATTAGAAATATATATACATAAAACTATTTTTCAGAAATAAAAAACTGATAATTGTCATGTGCGTATGTATTCACCCCCTTTATTATGAAGCCCATAAAAAGCTCTGGTGCAACCAATTACCTTCAGAAGTCACATAATTAGTGAAATGATGTCCACCTGTGTGCAATCTAAGTGTCACATGACCTGTCATTACATAGACACACCTTTGTGAAAGGCCCCAGAGGCTGCAACACCTAAGCAAGAGGCACCACTAACCAAACACTGCCATGAAGACCAAGGAACTGTCCAAACAAGTGAGGGACAATGTTGTTGAGAAGTACAAGTCAGGGTTAGGTTATAAAAAATATCCAAATCTTTGATGATCCCTAGGAGCGCCATCAAATCTATCATAATCAAATGGAAAGAACATGGCACAACAGCAAACCTGCCAAGAGACGGCCGCACACCAAAACTCACGGACCGGGCAAGGAGGGCATTAATCAGAGAGGAGCACAGAGACCTAAGGTAACCCTGGAGGAGCTGCAGAGTTCCACAGCAGAGACTGGAGTATCTGTACATAGGACCACAATAAGCCGTACGCTCCATAGAGTTGGGCTTTATGGCAGAGTGGCCAGAAGAAAGACATTACTTTCAGCAAAAAACAAAATGGCACGTTTTTAGTTTGGGAAAAGGCATGTGGGAGACTCCCAAAATGTATAGAGGAAGGTGCTCTGGTCTGATGAGAGTAAAATTGAAATTGGATGTTTTTCAGCAGTCGGGACTGGGAAACTGGTCAGAGTTGAGGGAAAGATGGATGGTGATAAATACAGGGATATTCTTGAGCAAAACCTGCACCACTCTGTGTGTGATTTGAGGCTAGGACGGAGGTTCACCTTCCAGCAGGACAATGACCCCAAACACACTGCTAAAGCAACACTTGAGTGGTTTAAGGGGAAACATGTAAATGTGTTGGAATGGCCTAGTCAAAGCCCAGACCTCAATCCCATAGAAAATCTGTGGTCAGACTTAAAGATTGCTGTTCACAAGCGCAAACCATCCAACTTGAAGGAGCTGGAGCAGTTTTGCAAGGAGGAATGGGCAAAAATCCCAGTGGTAAGATGTGGGAAGCTCATAGAGATTCATCCAAAGTGACTTGGAGCTGTGATAGCCGCAAAAGGTGGTTCTACAAAGTATTGACTTTAGGGGGGTGAATAGTTATGCACATTGACTTTTTCTGTTATTTTGTCCTATTTGTTGTTTGCTTCACAATAATAAAAAAAAACATCTTCAAAGTTGTGGGCGTGTTCTGTAAATTAAATGATGCAAATCCTCAAACAATCCATGTTAATTCCAGATTGTGAGGCAACAAAACACGAAAAATGCCAAGGGGGTGAATACTTTTGCAAGGGACTGTATTGGGAGTAGGTTGTACCTTGTGCAAATACAAGGTGGTCCAGCACGGCATAATCAATCCACTGAAACTAGATATAGAGTTCCCGGGTCTGTACACCCGCTGTGCCCATTATGAGCGGTTCCCACCATCCCTGTGCTGAGTTCCTGGGTCTGTACACCCGCTGTGCCCATTATGAGGGGTTCCCACCATCCCTGTACTGAGTTCCCGGGTCTGTACACCCGCTGTGCCCATTATGAGGGGTTCCCACCATCCCTGTACTGAGTTCCCGGGTCTGTACACCCGCTGTGCCCATTATGAGGGGTTCCCTCCATCCCTGTGCTGAGTTCCCGGGTCTGTACACCCGCTGTGCCCATTATGAGGGGTTCCGACCATCCCTGTGCTGAGTTCCCGGGTCTGTACACCCGCTGTGCCCATTATGAGGGGTTCCCACCATCCCTGTGCTGAGTTCCTGGGTCTGTACACCCGCTGTGCCCATTATGAGCGGTTCCCACCATCCCTGTGCTGAGTTCCTGGGTCTGTACACCCGCTGTGCCCATTATGAGGGGTTCCCACCATCCCTGTACTGAGTTCCCGGGTCTGTACACCCGCTGTGCCCATTATGAGGGGTTCCCTCCATCCCTGTGCTGAGTTCCCGGGTCTGTACACCCGCTGTGCCCATTATGAGGGGTTCCCACCATCCCTGTGCTGAGTTCCCGGGTCTGTACACCTGCTGTGCCCATTATGAGGGGTTCCCACCATCCCTGTGCTGAGTTCCCGGGTCTGTACACCCGCTGTGCCCATTATGAGTGGTTACCACCATCCCTGTGCTGAGTTCCTGGGTCTGTACACCCGCTGTGCCCATTATGAGGGGTTCCCACCATCCCTGTGCTGAGTTCCCAGGTCTGTACACCCGCTGTGCCCATTATGAGGGGTTCCCACCATCCCTGTGCTGAGTTCCTGGGTCTGTACACCCGCTGTGCCCATTATGAGGGGTTCCCACCATCCAGGTGCCGAGTTCCCAGGTCTGTACACCTGGGAACGTCAGAGGTGTTGCTAGTAGGGCTGCAACTAACGATTATTTTCATAATCGATTAGTTGGCCGATTATTGTTTCGATTAATCGATTAATCGGTTAATAACCTTAAAAAAAAAAAGAGTGGTGTATAATTTAGTTAATATGTAAAGTTTTAAAAAAAGGCAATTTATTCTTAAATATTTCTATTCAGTGGTAAATATAAATAACCAACTATATGGTTAGGGAGCAAAATATCCAATCCACTCTGAGAATAACAGAGGAGATATACTGTATATACTATTAGAAGAGATATACTATTAGAGGAGAGATATACTGTATATACTATTAAAGGGTGAATCTGGTAAATATCAGACTCAGAGATCACATTTTTTTATTAAAAAAAAAACGAATGTCTTCCTTCAAAAAAAAAAAAAATGTAACTTTAAGAACGTTCGTTCGATTTTCTAATCGTTAGTGGGGTAAAATCGTTGATTTTCAACCATAGTGACGGGAAAATTTGGAAATAGAAAATTTCTTGGTGAAAGGAATTTTCACACAGTGTATGTGGTTTTCCTTCATAAATTTACATTAGTTTTAAAAACAGAATGTTAAAAACAAGTGAAAATTTCAAACAACATTCTTTCATTCAGCGAATGTACAAAGACTTTTCATATGAATATTCTTGTCTGAAAATTGATCCGTGTGGCCAGCATAAGGCTCGGTACACACCTATGCAGTTTGCTTTTGATCTGTTTCTGCAGTGCTTTTTGCTGTGCGTTGTGATTTTTGCGCACGTGATTTTGCTGCGATTTGCGTTTTTGCATTTTTTTTTTTTTGGACAATTTGCCGTTGAGCAAATTATAAAAAAAAACACAAATTGCTGCAAAAACACATTACATGCTCTTCTGCAGCTTCTCCGTTGAAGTATATTAAACTAAAAAAGCACCGTTTTGCGTTAAAGTCCCTGACCCTTTCCAAATACGCAGCGGTTGAAAAAAGCATAGTTGTTAACGTGTCCCATAGGAAACCATGTAAATGAACTGTAGTGCGTTTCTGCAAAAAGCACCAAAAAACACATAGATGTAAACCAGGTCTAAGATGTTTAGTAATATAATGGGGTTAAAAAAACTAAAATGAGCCCTTTATAGTACAAAAAAAAGCAGATAATCACTAATGTAAGGGGTTCATTTTTTTTACTGTAGAACTGTGAAAGTAATATTTACAGTAGCGATTTGCTCTTTATGTACTATAAAGGACTCATTTTAGCTTTTTTTAACCCCATTATGTTACTGGCCGATTATTCGATTATGAAAATAGTAATCGATTAATTTCATAATCGATTAGTTGTCGATTAATCGATTAGTTGTTTCAGCCCTAGTTGCTAGAACCGAGAAAGACCTGGGGCACCCCTAGGAGAGGACCCACTTTTAGACCGCTATCATCAGAACAAGTATCCCCAATGGCAGGGGCGTTGCTAGGGGGTGGCTTTTGGGGTTATAGCCCCGAATCTGAGGCCAATAGCCCCGGGTCTCTGCAGGGGTCCCCAAGGGTAGGGGAGGCTCTCTGGGGACCCTTATGTAAGTGGGGGGGCTCTCTGGGGACCCTGATTTTAAGGCCTAGGCTCTCTAGGGACCCAGATTTAAGGGGGAGGCTCTCTGGGGACCCTAATCTAAGGGGGCCTCTCTGGGAACCCTGATGTAAGTGGGGGGCCCTCTGGGTACCCTGATGGAAGGGGGAGGCTCTCTGGGGACCCTGATGGAAGGTGATATAAGGGGAGGCTCTCTGGGGACCCTGATGTAAGGTGATATAAGGGGGGGCTCTCTGGGGACCCTGATGTAAGCGGGGGGCTCTCTGGGGAGATATATACACCCACACGTATATTACTGTATATACCTGTGTATGCCCGCCCAAGCGTATGACTTTCTTTACTATGCTGCTATGGGCTCTAGCCCCAGATCTTTTGTAGACCTAGCAATGCCCCTGCCCAATGGGATACTTTCCCCTTCCATCACCATGTTGTACTGACTGCAGACCCTCCCACTATCCAATCACCTGGACTAATCAGGTGGATGTGGGGGTGGCAGACCCTCCCACTATCCAATCACCGGGACTGATCAGGTGGATGTGGGGGTGGCAGACCCTCCCACTATCCAATTACCCGGACTAATCAGGTGGATGTGGGGGTGGCAGACCCTCCCACTATCCAATCACCGGGACTGATCAGGTGGATGTGGGGGTGGCAGACCCTCCCACTATCCAATCACCGGGACTGATCAGGTGGATGTGGGGGTGGCAGACCCTCCCTCTTTCCAATCACCGGGACTGATCAGGTGGATGTGGGGGTGGCAGACCCTCCCACTTACCAATCACCAGGACTGATCAGGAGGATGTGGGGGTGTGTATAGGGTGGCAGACCCTCCCACTATCCAATCACCGGGACTGATCAGGTGGATGTGGGGGTGGCAGACCCTCCCACTATCCAATCACCGGGACTGATCAGGTGGATGTGGGGGTGGCAGACCCTCCCACTTTCCAATCACCGGGACTGATCAGGTGGATGTGGGGGTGGCAGACCCTCCCACTTTCCAATCACCGGGACTGATCAGGTGGATGTGGGGGTGGCAGACCCTCCCACTTACCAATCACCAGGACTGATCAGGAGGATGTGGGGGTGGCAGACCCTCCCACTTTCCAATCACCGGGACTGATCAGGTGGATGTGGGGGTGGCAGACCCTCCCACTTTCCAATCACCGGGACTGATCAGGTGGATGTGGGGGTGGCAGACCCTCCCACTTTCCAATCACCGGGACTGATCAGGTGGATGTGGGGGTGGCAGACCCTCCCACTTTCCAATCACCGGGACTGATCAGGTGGATGTGTGGGTGGCAGACCCTCCCTCTCAGCTGTCACTGTAACTGATCCGGGCCTTAAAGTTCTGGCAGAATCTTCCACTTAGCAGTCAGTTTGAAGACAGTCTGCAGTTCTGTAGATGTCCATCGGTGACCCGGAGAGGATTGTCTTCTTCTCATCACGTTTGAATCTTCACTTTATACTTTGTGTGGAAAACATAACAATTCACATCTGGGAGAGTGCAGGACGGATGTGGAATAGGAAATGACTTTTCATTGGTGATTAGTTTGTCATCCTGACGTTCCCCGGAGCCGGAGTCCCTTCTGATGGCAGACGGTTGGTTTAGCGGTAAGATAATGAAGAATGTCACATTACCGATCAGAGGACGGCTCGGGGGGAGAAGAGATTGTTTATGGTAATTCCTCATCTGTTTGCTAACAATATCTCTGTGAGCCTTGAAGGAGCAGAATGATGCACCAGAAGATGAATGGGGTACCTACCTGTACCCACCTATCATACACCTACCTATTGTACCCATAGAGGGTACTCACCTATCATACACCTACCTATTGTACCCGTACAGGGTACTCACCTATCATAAACCTACCTATTGTATCCATACAGGGTACCCACCTATCATACACCTACCTATTGTATCCATACAGGGTACCCACCTATCATACACCTACCTATTGTACCCATACAGGATACCCACCTATCATATACCTACCTATTGTATACATACAGAGTACCCACCCATCATATACCTACCTATTGTACCCATACAGGGTACCCACCATCATACATTTACCTATTGTACCCATACAGGATAATCACCTATCATACACCTACCTATTGTACCCATACAGGGGACCCACCTATCATACACCTACCTATTGTACCCATACAGGGTACCCACCCATCATTCACCTACCTATTGTACTCATACAGGGTACTCACCTATCATACACCTACCTATTGTACCCATACAGGGTACCCACCTATCATACACCTACCTATTGTACCCATACAGGGTACCCACCTATCATACAGCTACCTATTGTACCCATACAGGGTACCCACCCATCATACACCTATCTATTGTACCCATACAGGGTACTCACCTATCATACACCTACCTATTGTACCCATACAGGGTACCTACCTTTCATACACCTACCTATTGTATCCATACAGGGTACCCACCCATCATACACCTACCTATTGTACCCATACAGGGTACCCACCTATCATACACCTACCTATTGTACCCATACAGGGTACCCACCTATCATACACCTACCTATTGTATCCATACAGGTTACCCACCTATCATACACCTACCTTTTGTAGATAGATGTCCTCCCGTGCTTGAGCAGCCTGCGCGCCCCTTGCAGCGACGCGCAGCGCGCTCTGTGATCAGCGAGTCTATGAGACTCGGCTGATCACAGATCGGAGTAAGGGGTCGATCCCGACCCCTTACCATGTGATCAGCTGTCCGCCAATGACCTAAACAGAGCCGGTAATCGGCTATTTTCTCTCCTCACGCTAAAAAAGCCGACCACCGGCGGCTGTGAGAGGGACATTAGTCCCGATCATGGAGAGCCTCTGCAGAGGCTTCTGTGCCCACCAGCGCCACCTACCAGTACCCACCAGTGCAACCTACCCATGCCCACAGTACCACCCATCAGTACCCACAGTGTCACCTATCAGTGCCCACAGTGCCACCTATAAATGTCAACAATCAGTGCCTCATCACCAGGGCTGCCTATCAATACCACCTATCAGTGCCCATCAGTGCCACCTACCAGTGCCCACCAGTGCCACCTATCAGAGACCATCAGTGCCACTTATCAGTGCCCATAAGTGACATCCATCAGTGCCACCCTTCAGTGCCACCCGTCAGGGCCCATCAGTGCCGTCTTATCAGTGCCTATCAGTGCCACCTTATCTGTGCCTATCAGTGTCGCAATATCTGTGCCTGTCAGTGCAGCCCATCAGTGCAGCCCATCATTGCCCATCAGTGCAGCCTCATCAGCGAATATCAATGAAGGAGAAAAATTACTAGTTTGCAAAATTTAAAACAAACTATGAAACTTTTTTTTTTTTTTTTTTTTTTTTTTAATTTTGGTCTTTTTTTGTTTGTTTAGCAAAAAAATAAAATCACCAGCTGTGATTAAATACCACCAAAATAAAGCTCTATTTGTGTGAATAAAATGATAAAAATTTCATATGGTTACAGTGTAGTATGACCACGCAATTGTCATTCAAAGTGTGACAGCGCTAAAAGCTGAAAATTGGTCTGGGCAGGAGGGGGGTTTTAAGTGCCCGGTAAGCAAGTGGTTAAAATCATGCCACAGCATCTCAATGGGATTAAAGTCTGGACTTTGACTAGGCCACTCCAAAACTTCCATTTTTATTTTTTTATCAGCCATTCAGAGGTGGACTTGCTGGTGTGTTTTCGGATCATTGTCCTGCTGCATAATAGTACAAGAAGAGGGAGGCCCAGGGGGCGGGTGGGAACTCCGACTACAGCTTTGGATACACAGTATATAAAGTGTGGAAAAGTTAGAACCTCTCTGAGTTTTTTATTGCCTTCCTGCCAAGGTGACCCCCCTATTGTCTCATTGTCATTGTCACAGTGCAAAAAAAAAAAAAAAAAGGTTGAATTTACCCAACGATGACAGCAAGAGCAACAAAATAAAGATAAGCTGTAGAGGAATCCATAACCCAATAAAAATAACCTCGTCATGCTGGCTAGACATGTGCAATTCGTTTCGTTCTGAATTAATTTTTTTTTTTTTTTTTTACAATATTCGTTAATTTTGAAACATCTGAATTAACGAAAACCTGTTTAACAAATTTTTCTAAAAAAATATAAAAATTCAAAAATCCAAAAATTCGAAAATCTGAAATAATAACGAACTATTAAATTATAGGTATTGGAATTTCCTTTCAAATTTGGTAACAAATACAAATTTTTCCGAATTATCTGAAATCAGGAATGCTGTATTTTAAGCGAATGGAATGTAACAAATTCATAATAAATAACAATAATAATAATAAAAACTTTTTGTTATTATTATTATTATTTTGTTGCGTCCCATTTGTTTAGATGCGCCATTCGTTATTTCGGATAAATTCATATTCGTTACGTTCACTAACAGCCAAATTTGAAAGGAAGTTCCAATACCTATAATTTAACAGTTAGTTACTTTTAGTTAGTTATTATTTAGAATTTTTGGATTTTCGTTCCTTCTAATTTTCTAATTTTCTTGATTTTTTTCAAATTTACGAAATAAAAATAGAAACGAAAACGTAGAAGTTTTTCGGCAGTGCCAGCCATTTTGGTGGAGTTTTATTGACGATTATTTTTCCATGCTTCATATGAACGTGAAGCCATACCCCCCAAACAACTTCTAAACAACCTTACCGATCCAACAGAATTGAGGACACTCCACCCACACCTCCACTGACGCTTATTTGTAGAGCTCTATAAACAAGCCCCAGTAGGGGGCAAAATGAATCAGTGGAAGCATATACCAAACTCCGAATGGCTTCAAAACAACTTTATTGATCCAGCAGAAATTAGGAAACTCCACCCACACCTCTATTGACGCGTTGAACCACCTACTGTGGCTTATTTGTGGAGCTCTAAAAACAAGCCCCAGTAGGGGGCAAAATGAATCAGTGGAGGCATATAACCAAGCCCCCAATGGCTTCAAAACAACTTTATTGATCCAGCCGAAATTAGGACACTCCACCCACACCTCTATTGACGTCTTTCACCCCCTACTGGGGCTTAATTATAAATCTCTATAAACAAGCCCCAGTAGGGGAAAATGCATCAGTGGAGGTATGTAACTGACCCCCCTAATGGCTTCAAAACAACTTTATTGATCCAGCAGAAATTAGGACACTCCCCCCACACCTCTACTGACGCATTTTGCCCCCTACTGGAGATTGTTTAGAGAAATGTACAATTAAGTGCCAGTAGAGGGTGAAACACATTGAGGAGAGGTGTGGGTGTAGTGTACTAATTTCTGCTGGATCAATAAAGTTGTTTCAAAGCCATTCGGAGTTTGGTTACATGCCTCCACTGATGCATTTTGCCCCCTACTTTGGCTTGTTTATAAAGCTTTACAATTAAGTGCCAGTAGAGAGTGAAACGCGTTGAGAGAGGTGTGGGTGTAGTGTCCTAATTTTTGCTGGATCAATAAAGTTGTTTTGAAGCCATTAGGGGGATCAGTTACATACCTCCACTGATGCATTTTCCCCTACGGGGGCTTGAATATAGATCTTTACAAATAAGCCACAGTAGGAGGTGAAACACATCAGTAGAGGTGTGGGTGGAGTGTCCTAATTTCTGCTGGATCAATAAAGTTGTTTTGAAGCCATTAGGGGTTTGGTTACATACCTTCACTGATGCATTTTGCCCCCTACTAGGGGCTTGTTTATAGAAGTTTACAATTAAGCCCCAGTAGGGGGTAAAACACGTCAATAGAGGTATGGGTGGAGTGTCCTAATTTCTGCTGGATCAATAAAGTGATTTTGAAGTCTTTGGGGGTTTGATTATATGCCTCCACTGATTCATTTTGCCACCTACAGGGGCTTGTTTATAGAGCTCTACAAATAAGCCACAGTAGGGGGTGAAATGCATCAAAAGAGGTGTGGGTGGAGTGTCCTAATTCCTGCTGGATCAACAAAATTCTTTTGAAGCACCCCTAATGGCTTCAAAAGAACTTTATTGATCCAGCAGAAATCAGGACACTCCACTTACACCTCTATTGACACATTTCACCCCCTACTGGTGCCTAATTAAAGAGTTTTACAAGCCCCAGTAGGGGTAAAATATGGAGGCATGAAGCCACCCCCCAAAAATTTTAAAAGGACTTTATTCATCCAGCAGAAATTAGGATACTCCAATTCCACCACTACTTATGCGTTTCAGCCTCTACTGGGGCTTATTTGAAGAGCTCTATAAACAAGCCTCAGTAGGGGGCAAAATGCATCAGTGGAGGTATGTAACCATTTCCCCTAATGACTTCAAATCAACTTTATTGATCCAACAGAAATGAGGACACTCGCCCCACACCTCTACTGATGTGTTTTGCCCCATACTGCGGTTTACCCCACTTAAAGCTCTATGATGAACCCCCCCCCAATAGGGGGCAAATCATGCCATGAAGAGGCGTGAGTGGGGTGTCCTCATTACTGCTGGACAAGTAAAGTTGTTTTTAAGTTATTTGGAATAGCAGTGTGCAACTTCACACTACAAAAATGTGTTAGTGGAGGGGGAATCTTAGGGGGGGGGGGGGGTTGCATGCACCGGTGGCTTAGGTGGATACAACACAGGACCTGGGAGCAGCCCCATAGCCAGTGTGAGTCTTCTTCCATGCTGTTCTTTTTTCGTGCCTGCAGTAACAAAAAAAAAAAAAAACTCCCTCACGTCCCGGCGAGGAGGGGTGGTGGTGGGGTTTCAATTAAAAATCCAAATTTTCTGGCAAGTTATTTAGTAATCAATTAGCGCGGTAAACAAAGACTCGGTTTTCTACGAGGACTTCTGACTCGCGGAGAGAGGTCTCCCAACGCCGAGTAAATATTAAGCTAATTAATCATTGTCAACATATCACTTGCATTAAACTGTCTCCTAATTAATTATGCAAACAGTTCCCTTTCCCCGGGAAGGTGCCCGAGTCTCGTGCAAGGATGAAACGTGAAGGTCGGGCTTTGAATTTCCCCAGACTTTGGAGGCCACCATGGTTCGTGCCGGTTTTTTTTTTGAAGCCTCCTTGAGGCTTTATCGTCGGCGGCCTACCTGTCATCGCCCATGAAGGGGATGTGATCCTCCTCTCTCTGTAGAGAACATTAAATAGGACCTTTGGATAACCTCCAATTAGACGGCTTTAATAAATATCACTGCAGAAGTGGTTTTGACAAGCGTCTTCTGCTGAGGCACCGAGGAGGTCCCAGCTGAGAACCGGCGAGGCAAAGCAAGCGCCCCCGTGCCTTTGTTCGCCCGACTTTCAAGTCCTGCGGAACTGAAACCATGTTCTGAATCATTACGCTCGACTCCAGAATGGATAAAAACTTTGAAGAATTTTCAGGAAGTAATTGAGAATAAAAAAAGAAAAAGACTTTGGGATAGTAAAGTACAACTCCAGACTCATTTTTTATTTATTTTGCTTAGGATCGAGAAGGGAATGGTTAGGGATGCACCGATACCAGGCAAACGCTCCCGATACCCAAAAACTGATACTTTGCGGTGCGATTTGCTTCCCAACCCCCACCCCACTGCTCCTGTGTGTGTGTGTCCCGGTCTGCTGACGATAGCAAATCACGGCTGCTGGAAGTTCTCACAGGGCTGGAGATGTAGAGGCGGTCCACCCCCCCCCCCAAAGCTGACATTACTTCCACCCACGGGGTCCCAAAACATTTAAAAAAAAAGAAAAAAAAAGCTACCGAGGTTACCATTTACAGGTGACGACAAAAATTATTTTCAGGTTAAAAAAAAAAGTCTGTTTGGAGGATTTTTGTTGTATTTACAGCAGTTTTGTTTATTTAATTTAGAATTCTTTTTTTCTATTTTTTGTAATCTTTGAATCATTTTGTCGGATCTTAATGTTTTCTCATTAAGATTGTTATATATTTTTTTTAACCTATGTACAATAAAACTTTTTTACAATACATGTTATAATTTTATTTGTTTTGGCACCTTAAAAGTCTCCTCTCTCCCAATTAAATTTTTTCCTACTTTTTGGGATGTGGTGCCTTGCTCCACCTATCTCTGGTTGATCTATCTAGTGTACTATTTTTCTTTTTTTTACCGTTTTTGTTTATGTAACCAGAATTTATAAATTTTAATGTTTATTTATTTATTTTTCAATGTTATCTTTTTTTTTCTTGCTATATTTTTTATTTGAAAAAAAAAGTAAAATGAAAACCTAATAAGAAGTAATTAAAATTTTTTTTTTTTAAAAACCTTTAAAAATTCAAATGCAAATTTGCAAAAAAAAAGCAAATGCGTTTTTTTTTTTTGTTAAATAAAAAAAGTCTCCTGGAAGCACCTAATGTAACGTCTTCGATAAAATAGACTTGTAGATAATGTTCACCAACAAATTTGGTAATTGGCCATTAAAGACACTGCGATATTCTCTATTAATCGGGTGGATTCATTCACAACAAAGGCAGAAAATAATGAGCTAAAAATTTTGTCGGATCTTAATGTTTTCTCACTAAGATTGTTATATATTTTTTAACCTATGTACAAAAAAACTTTTTTACAATACATGTTATAATTTTATTTGTTTTGGCACCTTAAAAATCCCCTGTCTCCCAATTCAATGTTTTCCTACTTTTTGGGGTGTGGTGCCTTGCTCCACATATCTCTGGTTAATCTATCTAGTGTACTATTTTTTTTTTTTTTTTACCTTTTTTGTTTAATGTAACCAAAATGTGTAAATTGTAACTTTTTTTAATTTTATTTTATCTTTTTTTTTTCTTGCTATATTTTTTATTTGAAAAAAAAAAATGTAAAATGAAAACCTAATAAGAAGTGATTAAAAAATTATTTAAGGGGGGCGCATGCGCGGCGCCAAAGGAAATGGACGTCTGACACAGTAGCTCCGCTCCACCCGGGCCTTTCACGGCATCCCGAGGGCTATTAACTGCTCAAATAACCCCGTTTCTTGCACCCCTCGAGCCACTTAACACTGGTGCATGCCGTCGAAGAGAAGGAAATCCCGTGGATCTGCTCAAAACACCCTAACTCACTATTTCCTCCGCACGCGGGAAAGATTCAGTATGTCTCAAGATGGCGCGGCGAGGAAAGGGGACTCTCCTGCTTAAACTCCAACATCGCAGCAGACGCCCTCCCAGAACACATGCAGCACGAGTGAGTACCACACTACCCTCTCTAAGGCTGATCTGGACAGCAGTCTGGAAGCGATGTACACCAAACTGGCTTCCAAATTTCAGACAGAACTGCATAAAACTTCCCACACACTATCGCAGGAAATTGCGGCCTTAGGCTCACGCACCGAGCTCCTTGAAACCAAGCACGATGAGCTGGCTCTGGCCTACAACGATCTCAGCCGGGAGCACGACTCCTTGGCTACAGCACTGTCTGTCATTCAACAGGAATAGACGCAACAATTTGCGCCTGAGAGGTATTCCGGAATCAGAGACTGAACTAATCCCTGCCGTTATTCGTTTATTTAAAACACTGCTCCCAGAGTGTGACTCTTCTGCTTTTAAATGTGATCGCATTCACAGAGCGCTTCGGCCAAAACCCCCTGACGATAAACCACCCAGGCATGTGATCCTTTGCCTAAAAGATTTTCTTATCAAAGAAGACATTCTGAGAGCTGCACGCAACAGGCAAAGGATAATGTTGGATAATCACCAGATCCAGATCTATCCGGATATCTCCCCTGCCACTCTTGACAGACGCAGAGGCTTAAAAGAAATAACCACCGCTCTCCAATCTGCTCATATTCGTTACAGATGGGGCTTCCCGTTTAAGCTGCTGGTCCCCCATAATGGCGCCACCCTCTCAGCCTCTTCTCTACATGAGGGCCAAGAAGTCCTGGTAAGACTGGGCCTCCTTGATGCAGCCGCCATCCGTCGCCCACCATCGACCCCTCGTCAGGCCCCCATCTGGCAAACCCCTCCGCCTCGCAGAGACAGAAGAAGGATCCAGTACGACATTGGAGAGGGCCCTGCTGAGCAACCATGGTAACATTTCCGAAGTCTATTACCCCACAGCTTCTGAGACGCATGACACTGTTCCTTCCATCACCTTATTACAGACGACAGTCCCGCAGAGCCGTGGCTTGTCCCCCCCACCCAGCAAAGGTTCCATTTGAAACCTCGGGCTACGAACGGTTCTGACTTGTCTTTTTCTTTATTTTTTTGCCCCCCTTTTTTTTTCTTTTTCTGCTCTTTTGTGAGCCCCACAGGTTTCTCCCCACAGTGGGGATTAGTATTTCAGCTGGGTACGAGACCTAGTTGTCTCGTTAATAAGGTTTTTTTTTCCTCACTGTTATCAGGTAAAGTTTTGTTTTGCTTTTTACTTTACCTGACCCTTTTTGGTATTGGACTTCATGTCTAGTTACGGAACTTTATATGTTTTTTTTTTTTTGGTTCGATGCATTTTTATAACTGTTCTCTTTTTATTTGGTCAGTCACTTTACAGTCTGGAATGTTTGCTCTCCCGATACTATGCTAATGGGATACATATATTTTTTCCATTTTATTAGATTATGTGTGAATTTTATGTACCACTCTCTTCACTCGATGCTTGGCTTAATGTCGGCACCCCTGCTGGGCCTAATATGCTTTGTACACAGCCACCCTTACATGCTTAGTTTTATACCTTTTCTGCCTGACCACATAGTATTGACCTATCATGGCAATCACCTGTATTTCACATAATGTGAAGGGGTTTAACTCCCCTGTTAAAAGGCGCAAGGCATTTGATCTTTATGGCCGGCTAGGCCCCAAGATCCTCCTACTTCAGGAGACTCACTTCTCCCACTCCTCACACCCAAAATATCTTCACAGAAATTTCCCTCAATCATTTTATTCCCTTCACACATCCAAAAGCAGGGGTGCTGCCATTTTGTTCCATTCCTCCATTCCTATGGAGATCAAGCAAAGCTACAAAGATAAGGATAGCAGATTTGTCATTATTAAAGGAGTAATGCATAATAGGGAAGTTACTATAGCCAGCATTTATGCCCCCAATGATGCCCCTGCGTCCTTTTTTTAAATGTTCTTTGATAAATTAGCCTCCTTGGAATCTCCCCATATGATTATAGGTGGGGATTTCAATCTAGTTGCTAACCCCACACTGGATAGATCCTCTTCCACTACTGCTACTAAAGCCTTCCCCAGGTCTCTAACCCACGGCCTTTTGAACCACCAACTGGTGGATACCTGGAGAACACATAATATGGGCATTAAGGAATTTACCTTTTACTCACACCCGCACAAAAGTTATGCCAGGTTAGACTATGTTTATACTACCCCCATCATCTTAGCCAATTCCACCAGCGCCTCGATCCACCCCTGTGTTTGGTCAGACCATCACTTAACCTCCTTTACCACGGACTTCATTAGACTTGCTCCCACCCCATATACCTGGAGACTTAATGAAGCTTTGCTTTCGGACTTGGTAGTAGAATCAGAGGCAGCCAAATCCATTGAAGAATATTTCTCAATTAATGCCCTCCCCGAAACTCCGCCCCCTATTATCTGGACAGCCCATAAGGCAGTTCTAAGGGGCAAATTAATTAGCATTGCTTCCTCCCATAACAGACTCCACAGACAAAGGATTGTTGACCTTACAAAAGACTTTGACAGGCTATACAAGAATACCAGTTCTTTGGCTTTGGAGTCCACTAGAAAGCTGATTGATCAGAAAAGCCTAGAATTAGACTCCCTTCTTTCCTCCAAGACCGAAAAGGCACTTAGATGGTCGAAAGCGAAATTCCTACTTCATAACAACACAGCCTCAACCTTATTTGCCAGACGGCTCAATCAGTCCTCTCGCCCCCCACATGTTTACAAATTAACACAAAGCACAGGTTTATCCACTTCCCATCCCAAAGAAGTACTCCAACTTTTCAAACATTTTTACTCAACCCTCCTGGCTCCTACCCAAAAACTGCCCACACAAGCGGAAGTTGACTGGCTCCAAGAGTTACCCATACCCTCCCTTACCCCTCCACAAATTGAGAAACTCAATGTCCCTATCACTACCTCAGAGGTACTTAAGGTTATTAAATCCCTAAAGATAGGCTCAGCTCCAAGGCCCTGATGGCTTTTCGGCCATATATTACAAAAAATTTGCCAATCTTCTGGCCCCTAATTTGGTACAAATATTTAATTGGGTCCTACAAGGAGGAAGTTTCCCTGAGGAGATGCTCCTGGCAAATATGTCCATGATTCCCAAACCTAACAAAAACCATTCACTCCCTCAGAATTATAGACCAATCTCGGTCATAAATAACGATTTAAAAATTTTTAGTAGAATTCTAGCAGATAGATTGGCACCCATTATCTCTTCACTTATTTCCCCCTACCAGTCAGGATTTATACCCTATAGATTCATTACAGACAACATACGCTTAGCCACTAATATCATCCAAGACGCCAACCTGTCCTCCCAGAAACTGTTTATGCTTAGCCTGGATATACACAAGGCGTTTGATAGGGTCTCCTGGAGCTATCTTTCTACCATCCTACAATGAATGGGATTTAAAGACAAATTTTTCCATGGGTTCCAGGCCCTTTACTTAAACCCCAAAACCCGTATTAAGAACCCAGGTTGTAGCTCAGAATTCTTCTCCATAGGCCGGGGCACGAGGCAGGGATGCCCACTTTCCCCCCTAATTTTTGCCCTTGCCCTAGAGCCACTCGCTATTGCAATACTTAACAACCCAAATATCTCAGGATATACCAAAGGTTCCTCCTCTTACAAATTTTGTATGTACGCTGACGATGTCCTCATGTTCTTAACCAACCCCCTCATATCTCTAACCAACCTCTTACGGACCCTCTCGGATTTTGCGGGAGTCTCTGGCCTCAAGATTAATGTCTCAAAATCTGTTGCTCTCCCAGTGGGATTTTCACAGTTGGAAACCCAACAACTGAAGAATGCCTTTCATTTTGTCTGGGCCGAAACTCGCCTACAATATTTGGGCATTGAGCTGACGGGAGACTTCTGCAAACTCTTTGAGGCCAACTATCCTCCCCTGATATCAAAACTGAAAAAAACCCTTAAACTCTGGAATCATCTTCACATTTCCTTTCTGGGAAGAATCACAGCCCTTAAAATGACAATACTCCCCAGGTTACTCTACCTGTTTCGTTCCCTCCCTATTAGAGTGTCCAAATCTTACCTACTTACCCTTCAAGCACATCTTAATAAATTTATATGGCATGACAAACCCCCGAGATTCGCTAGAGAGACCCTTTACCGTTCCTCCAAAAGAGGTGGACTGGGAGTCCCCAATATTTGGCTGTACTACATAGCCAGCAGATTTGCACAGCAAGCACAATGGAACATTAGGGACTCCAAGGTCCCATGGGTTAGGTTCGAACAAGACTCCATTGCCCCCCTCTATCTTCCTGGCCTACTGTGGACTTCTAACCCTTCCCTCCCGGACATTTCCACCCAAAACCTTGTAGTGACATCCGGATTGAAACTTTGGAAAATGTATAAGACCAAATACTATCTCTCCTCTCCAATATCCATTGGAGCTACATATCTTGGAGACCCTAGATTCCCCCCTGCATATGACCACCCGGAGTCCTTCCTAGAATGGACCCAGAATAACCTGATTACCCTGGGGGACTTCCTAGTCAACTCCACATTTACCACATTCTCAGCACTTCAAACTAGATTTAAACTACCAAATAGAGAATTTTACCGTTATCTCCAAATAAGACATTTCTTTCAGCTACACTACCCCAACCCTATTGCAGACACAACGACACTCTACGAGGATTTGTGCCACACATCCCCCCGTCAAAAAGGCCTTATCTCATTGATCCATGGGGTGCTAGAATCAGCTGACGATCCACCTACCTTAAAATATAGATCACAATGGGAACATGAGCTAACACTTGACCAGGAGGAGCTAGACTGGGAAAAGAGTTGGCAGAACATACGCAAATGCACAAAGTCATTAACAATCAGGGAGACAGCCATCAAACTTATAACAAGATGGTACTACACCCCGACTCGTCTCCACAGGATTTATCCGCAGGTATCTCCCAGGTGCTTCCGTGGTTGCACCAATTTAGGCTCATACATGCACATTTTCTGGGAGTGCGATAAACTACAGCCATCTTGGAAAGAGGTTTTTAAACTGATTGATAAATTGGCGGGGACACCTATTAATCTCACATTCCACCATTGCGTTCTATTCCAAGACATCCCCGAAGTGGCCAAACCTCTGATGAGACTAATACATTCTATCTGAATTGCTATGCTTTGGATCATTGCACTGCACTGGAAATCCTCTACGTTCCCCTTTGCACAAATCATCTCACGTATAGATAGCATGATGGTAACTGAGAAAATATTCCATACCCTTCATGACTCCATTCCGGCCTATGATGCCAAATGGAATCCGTGGTTTCTATTCAGGCTCCAAGACTGACCCTTCATTGATTATATCGACTAATTATTAGTCATTTACTTTTTGTTCCAGTTGTTTAGGAAATTTTCCTTTTTGGTTTTCTTTTTTTTCTTTTTTTTATTATTTTACCAGTGTAAATACCCTTCAGGGTAATGATATAATACGTGTCATGAACAAAATACAAAGGGCCACTATGTATACAAGGTAGTCTAATAGCCTATCATGACTACGCTTCTTTATATTGTTTTAACCACTTCAGCCCCGGAAGGATTTACCCCCTTCCTGACCAGAGCACTTTTTACAATTCGGCACTGCGTCGCTTTAACTGCTAATTGCGCGGTCATGCAATGGTGTACCCAAACGGAATTTGCGTCCTTTTCTTCCCATAAATAGAGCTTTCTTTTGATGGTATTTGATCACCTCTGCCGTTTTTATTTTTTGCGCTATACACGGAAAAAGACCGAAAATTTTGAAAAAAAATGATATTTTCTACTTTTTGTTCTAGAAAAAATCCAATAAACTCAATTTTAGTCATACATTTAGGCCAAAATGTATTCGGCCACATGTCTTTGGTAAAAAAAATGTCAATAAGTGTATATTTATTGGTTTGCGCAAAAGTTATAGCGTCTACAAACTAGGGTACATTTTCTGGAATTTACACAGCCTTTAATTTATGACTGCCTATGTCGTTTCTTGAGGTGCTAAAATGGCAGGGCAGTACAAAACCCCCACAAATGACCCCATTTTGGAAAGTAGACACCCCAAGGAATTTGCTGAGAGGCATGTTGAGCCCATTGAATATTCATTTTTTTTTGTCCCAAGTGATTGAATAATGACAAAAAAAAAAATAAATTACAAAAAGTTGTCACTAAATGATATATTGCTCACACAGGCCATTTTGGAAAGTAGACACCCCAAGCTATTTGCTTTGAGCCATGTTGAGTCCATGGAATGTTTTATATTTTGACACAAGTTGCGGGAAAGTGACAAATTTTTTTTTTTTTTTTTGCACAAAGTTGTCACTAAATGATATATTGCTCACACAGGCCATGGGCATATGTGGAATTGCACCCCAAAATACATTTAGCTGCTTCTCCTGAGTATGGGGATACCACATGTGTGGGACTTTTTGGGAGCCTAGCCGCGTACGGGGCCCCGAAAACCAATCACCGCCTTCAGGATTTCTAAGGGCGTACATTTTTGATTTTACTCCTCACTGCCTATCACAGTTTCGGAGGCCATGGAATGCCCAGGTGGCACAAACCCCCCCCAAATGACCCCATTTTGGAAAGTAGACACCCCAAGCTATTTGCTGAGAGGCATGGTGAGTATTTTGCAGCTCTCATTTGTTTTTGAAAATAAAGAAAGACGAGAAAAAAAAAAATTTTTTTTTCTTTTTTCAATTTTCAAAACTTTGTGACAAAAAGTGAGGTCAGCAAAATACTCACTATACCTCTCATCAAATAGCTTGGGGTGTCTACTTTCCAAAATGGGGTCATTTGGGGGGTTTTTTTGCCACCTGGGCATTCCATGGCCTCCGAAACTGTGATAGGCAGTGAAGAGTGAAATCAAAAATTTACGGCCTTAGAAAGCCTGAAGGCGGTGCTTGGTTTTCGGGGTCCCGTACGCGGCTAGGCTCCCAAAAAGTCTCACACATGTGGTATCCCCGTACTCAGGAGAAGCAACAGAATGTATTTTGGGGTGTAATTTCACATATTCCCATGGCATGTTTGAGCAATATATCATTTAGTGACAACTTTGCGCAAAAAAAAATAAAAAAAATAAAAAATTGTCTCTTTCCCGCAACTTGTGTCACAATATAAATTATTCCATGGACTCGACATGCCTCTCAGCAAATAGCTTGGGGTGTCTACTTTCCAAAATGGGGTCATTTGGGGGGGTTTTGAACTGTCCTGGCATTTTATGCACAACATCTATAAGCTTATGTCACACATCACCCACTCTTCTAACCACTTGAAGACAAAGCCCTTTCTGACACTTATTGTTTACATAAAAAAATAATTTTTTTTTGCAAGAAAATTACTTTGAACCCCCAAACATTATATATTTTTTTTAAAGCAAATGCCCTACAGATTAAAATGGTGGGTGTTTCATTTTTTTTTTTCACACAGTATTTGCGCAGCGATTTTTCAAACGCATTTTTTGGGGAAAAAACACACTTTTTTACATTTTAATGCACTAAAACACACTATATTGCCCAAATGTTTGATGAAATAAAAAAGATGATCTTAGGCCGAGTACATGGATACCAAACATGACATGCTTTAAAATTGCGCACAAACGTGCAGTGGCGACAAACTAAATACATTTTTAAAAGCCTTTAAAAGCCTTTACAGGTTACCACTTTAGATTTACAGAGGAGGTCTACTGCTAAACTTACTGCCCTCGATCTGACCTTCGCGGCGATACCTCACATGCATGGTGCAATTGCTGTTTACATTTGACGCCAGACCGACGCTTGCGTTCGCCTTAGCGCGAGAGCAGGGGGGACAGGGGTGCTTTTTTTTTTTTTTTTTTTTTTTTTCTTTATTATTATTATTTTTTTATCTTATTTTTAAACTGTTCCTTTCATTTTTTTTTTTAAATCATTTTTATTGTTATCTCAGGGAATGTAAATATCCCCTATCATAGCAATAGGTAGTGACAGGTACTCTTTTTTGCAAAAATTGGGGTCTATTAGACCCTAGATTTCTCCTCTGCCCTCAAAGCATCTGACCACACCAAGATCGGTGTGATAAAATGCTTTCCCAATTTCCCAATGGCGCTGTTTACATCGGGCGAAATCTAAGTCATAAAATGCTCATAGCTTCCGGTTTCTTAGGCCATAGAGATGTTTGGAGCCACTCTGGTCTCTGATCAGCTCTATGGTCAGCTGGCTGAATCACCGGCTGCATTTTCAGGTTCCCTGTTGAGACAGGAGAGCCAGAGAAAAACACGGAAGACGTTGGGGGGGGGGGGCATTCCCTCCCACTGCTTGTAAAAGCAGTCTAGAGGCTAATTAGCCGCTAGGATTGCTTTTACATGAAAGCTGACCACTGGCTGAAAAGAATGATACCAAGATGATACCTAAACCTGCAGGCATCATTCTGGTATAACCACTCAAAGTCGTGAATGGCGTACCTGAAGACAAAAAAATGGTTAACAATAAAGCACAGTAAACGGTAAAGTATAAAAAATTGCATACCTGAAAAACAAACATGATAAAACATAATAACAATAAAACATTGCAGAATAGAATACAGTAAAAAAGAGCAGAACAATAGAGAGAGAATAGAGAGAGAAAGAACAATAAAACGACAACTATTTTTTTTTTTTATTTTATATTTTTGTATGTGTTTTTTTTTTTTTGTAACTAACTTTTATAACTGTAACCGGTTCCAGGTTCGGGTCTCTCAAAATGCGATGGCATCTTGGGAGACCCTGTGAAAGTGTGCCTAGTCTGTGCAATGCTGTACCCTACGCTAATACTCAACTAGTGAATGGTAGCGTTCAAAATATTCACCAATGCAAAGACCAGGATTGTCAGGACAGGAGGGACAATAATAGCGGGTGTCACGTCTATATCCGCGCTTGCTGCAGACACAACATCTTTTTTGGGGGGGTTCGCTGGGTAGGGGTACTCGGGAGGACATAAAGAAAATGCCTCTCATGCAGCCGACTGCATTTGGTTGGGGATGTGAATGGGGGAAGTACGGGCGCTGCAGAAGCGGTGGGTTCCCAATTAGGATTGGTGAATGCAGCAGGAAGGGCACTATGGGCACGACGGGCCTGTGTTTGTCTTTTTGGTGGCAGCGGGACACTACTTGTGCTTGCCACCTCACCAGCTTGAACTGCACTTATGGGACTCGCCACGTCACCAAGTGTTACTGCAGTGCTGGTTTGACTACGACCGGGGTGTACTAGGCCGCTGGCGCTTGCCAGTTCACCAAAACGCTACCAAAAAAACTGTTAGCGATCGCAGGGATCAGGCCTGACTCTGCGAACGCTGCAGTTATGCGTTTAGTGTTCTGTAAGTGACAGTGATCGATCGATACTGCACTTGGGTGGGCTGGGCTGGGCCGGGCCGGGCGGAGGGGCAAAACGCAGGTGCTAGCAGGTATCTGGGCTGATCCCGCTAACACTGCGTTTTTGGGAACCCTAAACTGCTGGGGACGCTAGTATAGATCTGATCGGCGTATGCTGCGTGCGTGGGTGTTAGCGGTACTGGCGCTAATCTGACGCTGCCTGGGGCTGGTGCTTGCCAGTTCACCAAAACGTTACCAAAAAAACTGTTAGCGATCGCAGGGATCAGGCCTGACTCTGCGAACGCTGCAGTTATGCGTTTAGTGTTTTGTAAGTGACAGTGATCGATTGATACTGCACTTGGGTGGGCTGGGCCGGGCGGACGGGAAAAACGCAGGTGCTAGCAGGTATCTGGGCTGATCCCGCTAACACTGCGTGTTTGGGAACCCTAAACTGCTGGGGACGCTAGTATAGATCTGATCGAATCAGATATTGATCCGTTCAGATACTATACCACTAAGGGAGGTGTACGGTGCGTGCGTGGGTGTTAGCGCTACTGGCGCTAACCTGACTCTGCCTGGGGCTGGTGCTTGCCAGTTCACCAAAATGCTACCAAAAAAACTGTTAGCGATCGCAGGGATCAGGCCTGACTATGCGAACGCTGCAGTTATGCGTTTAGTGTTTTGTAAGTGACAGTGATCGATCGATACTGCACTTGGGTGGGCTGGGCTGGGCGGAGGGGCAAAACGCAGGTGCTAGCAGGTATCTGGGCTGATCCCGCTAACACTGCGTTTTCGGGAACCCTAAACTGCTGGGGACGCTAGTATAGATCTGATTGGATCAGATATTGATCCGTACAGATACTATACCACTAAGGGAGGCGCATGCTGCGTGCGTGGGTGTTAGCGGTACTGGTGCTAATCTGACGCTGCCTGGGGCGACGCATATCACCGCCGGGCGATCAGGGGGCTAAACCTTTATTCGGTAATAAACGGCGGGTGCCCTGACACTATAAAAAATAAACAAACTAACCAGCGTCACCCGTAACAGTTATACGGTGATCAGTGGTGAAAGGGTTAACTAGGGGGCAATCAAGGGGTTAAAACATTTATTAGGTAGTATATGGGGGTCCCTGTCGCTATAAAACGCTGACGGCGAACCTAAATATTTATGTCCCTAACTAGCGTCACCAGCGACACTAATACAGCGATCAGAAAAATGATCGCTTAGTGACACTGGTGACGGGGGTGATCAAGGGGTTAAAACTTTATTAGGGGGGGTTAGGAGGGTACCCTAGACCTAAAGGGGGCCTAACATTCACTGCCCTAACACACTAACTGTCACAAACTGACACCAATACAGTAATTAGAAAAAAAAAAAAAAAAAAAAAAAAAAACCTGCTTTGTGTCAGTTTGTGACAGGGGGGGGGTGATTGGGGGGGATCGGGGGGCGATCGGGGGGGGCGATCGGGGTGTAATGTGTGCCTGGCATGTTCTACTGTGTGTGTGTGTGTTGTGCACTCACATTACAGTCTTCTCTCCTCGGCCCGGAACGGAAAATACCGAGCCGAGGAGAGATGACATCATTTCCTCTGCCTCTGTGTACAATACAGAGGCAGGGAAATGATCCCATTGGCTGGGAGCGATCGCGAGGGGGGGGGGCCACGAATGGATGGCCTCCCCCTCACCACCGATCGCCGGGGAAGATTTGCCGACCGCCGCAGGCACCGGGGGGGGGGGGGTCCGATCGGACCCCCCACCCGCGGGCAGGCAGGGACGTACAGGTAAGCCCTTATGCCTGCCCGTGCCGCTTTGTCAACGTACATCTGTGTGCGGCGGTCGGCAAGTGGTTAAAGGATGTTCCTATGACTCTGAAGGATGTATATTCATGCCTATTTTGTACACTGTTTTTGTTACTTTCAATAAAACTATTTGAAAACAAAAAAAAATTATTTAAGAAAAAATCTTTAAAAATTCAAATACAAATTTGCAAAAAGAAGCAAATGCATTTTTTTTTGTTAAACAAAAAGAGTCTCCTGGAAGCACCTAATGTAACGTCATCGATAAAATAGACTTGTAGATAATGTTCACCAACAAATTTGGTAATTGGCCATTAAAGACACTGCGATATTCTCTATTAATCGGGTGGATTCATTCACAACAACGGCAGAAAATAATGAGCTAAAAATTTTGTCGGATCCTAATGTTTTCTCACTAAGATTGTTATATATTTTTTAACCTATGTACAATAAAACTTTTTTACAATACATGTTATAATTTTATTTGTTTTGGCACCTTAAAAATCCCCTGTCTCCCAATTCAATGTTTTCCTACTTTTTGGGATGTGGTGCCTTGCTCCACATATCTCTGGTTAATCTATCTAGTGTACTATTTTTTTTTTTACCTTTTTTGTTTAATGTAACCAAAATTTGTAAATTGTATCGCTTCTCGGCCTTTTGGCTAAGATCAAGTGTAGTATCTGTTCTTATCAGTTTAATATCTGATACGTCCCCTATCTGGGGACCATATATTAAATGGATTTTTAGAACAGGGAGATGGAAGAAGAGCTTGCTCTGTCCACTCCACGCATCGACCTGGTATTGCAGTACCTCCAGGACCGGTGAAAAAAAAAAAAAAATTTGTAAATTGTAACTTTTTTAAATTTTATTTTATCTTTTGTTTTCTTGCTATATTTTTTATTTGAAAAAAAAATGTAAAATGAAAACCTAATAAGAAGTGATTAAAAAATTATTTAAGAAAAAATCTTTAAAAATTCAAATGCAAATTTGCAAAAAGAAGCAAATGCATTTTTTTTTTTTTTTTGTGTTAAACAAAGAGTCTCCTGGAAGCACTTAGTGTAACGTCATGGATAAAATAGACTTGTAGATAATGTTCACCAACAAAATTTGGTAATTGGCCATTAAAGACACTCTGCAATATTCTCAATCAATCGGGTGGATTCATTCACAACAACGACAGAAAAGACAACGAGCTAAAACATTTTGTCGGATCTTAATGTTTTATCACTAAGATTGTTATATATTTTTTTAACCTATGTACAATACAACTTTTCTACAATACATGTTATCATTTTATTTGTTTTGGCACCTTAAAAGTCTCCTCTCTCCCAATTCTATTTTTTCCTACTTTTTGGGATGTGGTGCCTTGCTCCACCTATCTGTGGTTGATCTATCTAGTGTACTGTATTGTTTTTTACCTTTTTTGTTTATGTAACCAGAATTTGTAAATTGTAACTTTTATTTTTTTTTTTTAATTTAATCTTTTTTTTTTTTTTCTTACTATATTTTTTATTTGAAAAAAAAATGTAAAATAAAAACCTAATAAGAAGTGATTAAAAAAATTATTTTAAAAAAATCTTTAAAAAACCTAATAAAAAAAAGATCTTAACAATTATTTAAAAAAAAAAAATCTTTAAAAAACCTAATAAGAGGCGTTTTAAAAAATGATTTAAAAAAAAATCTTTAAAAATTCAAATGCAAATTTGCAAAAAGAAGCAAATGCATTTTTTTTTTTCTTAAATAAAAAGAGTCTCCTGGAAGCGCCTAGTATAACGCCATCGATAAAATAGACTTGTAGATAATGTTCACCAACAAAATTTGGTAATTGGCCATTAAAGACACTGCAATATTTTCAATCAATCGGGTGGATTCATTCACAACAACGGCAGAAAAGACAATGAGCTGAAAAAAAAAAAAACCCAAACAGATAAAAACCAGAATGAAGATGCATTTGTGTGAGGGCGGCTGCACCTGTCACATCATATCACCGGCTGGGTAACACAACGTGACTGATGGAATAGGAAAGGAAGGGTTGCAGTCAGCTGTGCCAGATGGAGAGACCGGAGCGCCGAGTGCAGGTCAAGACAATGAGTTTGCCATGGAAGATGTAGATCACAATGCCTTCTGTCTGCAACAATTACAGCCCAGCTCAGAGGAACTCTGCCCCCCCCCCCCCCCCAGACGGCACTCGCTGGCACGACACACTTACCGCTATTTATTCTATAAATAGTCAATTTAATCCAGCTTTGTGTTCATTACAATAATTCTGTTTATTAAAGCCTAGCTTTCTTCACCCACCTGCTCTCCGCAGAAGTCCCCTGCACTAATCCTCTTTTGCCACTAGATGTCCCCAGTCTCCTGGGTGGAATGATGAGCAGCTGAGGACTGACTATAGGGAGTCATGGATCCTCCCCCTAATGGGAGGGGCACTGACATCTCAATATTCACAGGAGGTGGAAAAAAGATGGCAGGCGAACTGTCAAATGTGCCAATTAAAGTCAAAGGGAGTCACCACGGTTTGCATACACACACACACAACGCATGCGCCGATTTGTGCTAACAGTGGGAGGGGCTTAAAGGGGCACATTGTTAAGTCAAACTTGAGCCTAATCATTGTGTACACAGCACACGTGCCACGGTACCACTGCACAGAGTACAGTCAAAAATGACCCCCCTCTTGCCTGTGCAACCCTGACAGCCCATATCCCCTACAGTACATACAGTGCCTTGAAAAAGTATTCATACCCCTTGAATTTTTCCACATTTTGTCATGTTACAACCAAAAACATAAATGTGTTTTATTGGGATTTTATGTGATAGACCAAAACAAAGTGGCACATAATTGTGAAGTGGAAGGAAAATGATAAATGGTTTTCAAAATTTTTTACAAATAAATATGTGAAAAGTGTGGGGGGGGCATTTGTACGGCGCCCCCCGGAGTCAATACTTTGTAGAACCCCCTTTCTCTGCAATTACAGCTGCAAGTCTTTTTGGGGATGTCTCTACCAGCTTTGCACATCTAGAGAGGGACATTTTTTGTAAATTCTTCTTTGCAAAATATCTCAAGCTCTGTCAGATTGGATGGAGAGCGTCTGCGAACAGCAATTTTCAAGTCTTGTCACAGATTCTCAATGTGATTTAGGTCTGGACTGTGACTGTGCCATTCTAACACATGAATATGCTTTGATCTAAACCATTCCATTGTAGCTCTGGCTGTATGTTTGGGGTCGTTGTCCTGCTGGAAGGTGAACCTCCGCCCCAGTCTCAAGCCTTTTGCAGACACTAACAGGGTTTCTTCTAAGATTGTCCTGTATTTCGCTCCATCCATCTTCCCATCAACTCTGACCAGCTTCCCTGTCCCTGCTGAAGAAAAGCATCCCCACCACATGATGCTTCCACCACCATGTTTCACAGTGGGGATGGTGTGTTCAGGGTGATGTGCAGTGTTAGTTTTCCCCACACATAGCGTTTTGCTTTTAGGCCAAAAAGTTAAATTTTGGTCTCATCTGACCAGAGCACCTTCTTCCACATGTTTGCTGTGTCCCCCACATGGCTTCTCACAAACTACAAACAGGACTTCTTATGACTTTCTTTCACCAATGTCTTTCTTCTTGTCACTCTTCCATAAAGGGCAGATTTGTGGAGAACACGACTAATAGTTGTCCTGTGGACAGATTCTCCCACCTGAGCTGTGGATCTCTGCAGCTCCTCCAGAGTTACCATGGACCTCTTGGCTCTTCTCTGAATGCTCTCCTTGCCCGGCTGGTCAGTTTAGGTGGACGGCCATGTCTTGGTAGGTTTGCAGTTGTGCCATACTCTTTCTATTTTCCGATGATGGATTGAACAGAGCTCCATGAGATGTTCAAAGCTATGGATATTTTTTTTATAACCTAATCCTGCTTTATACTTCTCCACAACTTTATCCCTGACCTGTCTGGCGTGTTCCTTGGCCTTTATGATGCTGTTTGTTCACGAAGGTTCTCTAATAAACCTCTGAGAGCTTCACAGAACAGCTGTATTTATATTGAGATTAAATTAAACACAGGTGGACTCTATTTACTAATTAGGTGACTTCTGAAGGCAATTGGTTTCACTAGATTTTAGTTAGGGGTATCAGAGTAAAGGGGGCTGAATACAAATGCACACCACACTTTTCAAATACAGTATTTATTTGTAAAAAGTTTTGACAACCATTTATCATTTTCCTTCCACTTCACAATCCCAATAAAATACACTTAAGTTTTTGGTTCTAACATGACAAAATGTGGAAAATTTCAAGGGGTATTAATACTTTTTCAAGGCACTCTGTTTCAACCAACAGCCCCAATCTCCACCCAGTACAAGTCTTCACCCACAGCCCTGAATCTCCTCTCCAAGCCCAGCACCTTGGTACAGACCCCCCCCTCAGTACAGACCCCCCCCCCCCTCAGTACAGACCCCCCCCTCAGTACAGACCTTCTCCAGTACAGACCACCCTTCCCAGCCAAACCCCTCGGTACGGTTCCCTCCAGTACAGACCCCCAATTCAGACCCCCCTCAGTACAGACCCTCTCCAGTACGAACCTCTTATCCCAGCCAAACCCCTCGGTACAGACCACTGCAGTACATACCCCCAATACAGACACCCCCAATACAGACACTACCAATACAGACACCCCCCAGTAAAGACTCCCCAAGTACAGACACCCGCAGTGCTTTGCAAGCACAGAACCTACCTCCCAGCCTAACCCATCAGTACAGATCCCCCCAGTAAAGACACAACTCCCAGTACAGATACCTCCAGTACAGTCCCCCCCAAGCCTAAACCCTCATAACAGACACCTCCAGGATGGTCCCTTCCTCAATACAGACCCCCTCAATACAGACCTCATCAGTGCAAACCCCCCCAGTACATACTGCCAATGCACAGACCCTCTCCCTGTACAGGAACCCTTAGTATAGATCCCATCAGTACAGGCAACCCCGGTACAGACCCTCCTTCCCAGCCTAACCCATCAATACAGATCCCCCAGTACATACACCTCCCAGTAGAAATAACCCCAGTACAGCCCTCCTCCCAGCCTAACCCCTCAGTACAGACACCTCCAAGATGGTCCCTTCCCCAGTACAGACCCAGTACATATTGCCTCAGTACAGCCCCCTCCCTCAGTACTGTAGGCAGGCAACAAGTACAGACACCCCTAGTACAGACCCTCCCCCAGGACAGACACCCCCAATACAGACCCTCCCCCGGGACAGACACTCCTAGTACAGACCTCCTCCCAGGACAGACACTCCTAGTACAGACCCTCCCTCAGGACAGACACCCCTAGTACAGACCATCTCCCAGGACAGACACCCCCAATACAGACCTCCTCCCAGGACAGGCACCCCTAGTACAGACCCTCCCCCAGGACAGACACCCCTAGTACAGACCCTCCCCCAGGACAGACACCCCTAGTACAGACCTCCTCCCAGGACAGACAGTCCTAGTACAGACCTCCTCCCAGGACAGACAGTCCTAGTACAGACCTCCTCCCAGGACAGACACCCCCAATACAGACCTCCTCCCAGGACAGACACCCCCAATACAGAGCTCCTCCCAGGACAGATACCCCTAGTACAGACCCTCCCCCAGGACAGACACCCCCAATACAGACCCTCCCCCAGGACAGACACCCCTAGTACAGACCCTCCCCCAGGACAGACACCCCTAGTACAGACCCTCCCCAGGACAGACACCCCTAGTACAGACCCTCCCCCAGGACAGACACCCCCAATACAGACCCTCCTCCAGGACAGACAGTCCTAGTACAGACCCTCCCCCAGGACAGACACCCCTAGTACAGACCCTGCCCTAGGACAGACACCTTTAGTACAGACCTCCTCCCAGGACAGACACCCCCAAAACAGACCTCCTCCCAGGACAGACACCCCTAGTACAGACCCTCCCCCAGGACAGACACCCCCAATACAGACCCTCCCCCAGGACAGACACCCCTAGTACAGGCCCTCCCCAGGACAGACACCCCTAGTACAGACCCTCCCCCAGGACAGACACCCCCAATACAGACCCTCCCCCAGGACAGACACCCCTAGTACAGACCCTCCTCCAGGACAGACAGTCCTAGTACATACCCTCCCCCAGGACAGACACCCCTAGTACAAACCCTCCCCTAGGACAGACACCTTTAGTACAGACCCTCTCCCAGGACAGACACCCCCAATACAGACCCTCCCCCAGGACAGACACCCCTAGTACAGACCTTCCCCCAGGACAGACACCCCTAGTACAGACCTTCCCCCAGGACAGACACCCCTAGTACAGACCCTCCAACCAGGACAGACACCCCTAGTACAGACCCTCCCCCAGGACAGACACCCCTAGTACAGACCCTCCAACCAGGACAGACACCCCCAATACAGACCCTCCCCCAGGACAGACACCCCTAGTACAGACCCTCCCCCAGGACATACACCACTCCCCGAAAGTAAGACATCCTCCGAAAATAAGGCCTACTTCCAGTTTAGCCTCTCGTTGTAATATAAGGCATCCCCCCGATAATAAGACCTCCCCGATAATAAGGCATCCCCCGATAATAGGACCTCCCCGATAATAAGGCATCCCCCAATAATAAGGCATCCCCCGAACAAAAGGCATCCCCCGAACAAAAGGCATCCACACGATAATAAGGCTTCTGACTCTGGACCGTAGCGGCAGGCGCCGCCGCGCAGCTCACTGATTGGCCGCAGCTGTTCAGGCAGTGCGAGGTCTCTTTAAATCAGTGAGCTGCGGCGGCTCTCTGGATGACAAGTGACGTCCTTGATGTTGCGCAGAGGAATGTCGCCCATCAGAGAGCCCGCGCCGCCGCTGCCAGGCACAGGAGTCGGGCACATTGTGTGGAATCTCGCCGCCACAGGGGTGACTGAGGTGAGGGGGGGATGTCTGGTGAAGGTGGGAGGGGGGAGAGACTAAACTGTCCACTAGCACAGGGGTGGGGGGAGGGGGACTTAAAATGACACATGGTGGATTTGAGGGGGGGGAATCAAATCGGCACAGGGGGATCAGAAGGGGGGGAATCAAAATGGCACAGGAGGTACTAAAATGGTAACCCCCCCCCCCCTCTGATCCTCCTCTGCCATTTTTATTGATTCCCCCCTCTGATTCCCCCTGTGTCATTTTAAGTGATCTCCCCATTTCAAACCCCCCCTCTGATCCAGTGTGTCACTTTAGGGGGTGACTGCTTTTCTGCTGAAGGGTCTAAAGTACAAGAAATACTGGTAAACAGTGCTGGTATTCTTCTTCATTGAAAAATAAGACATCCCCTGAAAATAAGACCTAGCGCATCTTTGGGAGCAAAAATTAATATAAGACACTGTCTTATTTTCAGGGAAACAGGGTAGTACAGACCCTCCCCCAGGACAGACACCCCCAATACAGACCCTCCCCCAGGTTAACCCCCCAGTACAGATTTCTCCAGTACAGACCCCCCAGTGTAGATTCCCACCAGTACAAACTTCCCTGGTACAGATCACCCTCCCAGCCTAGTCCCTCAGTATAGATGCTCCCAGTACAGACTGCCTCAGCACAGAACCCCTTTTGCGCAGACATCCCCCAGTACTGACTCTCCTCCAGTACAAACACCCCCAGTACAGACACCCCTAGTACATACCCCATCAGTACAGATACCCTCAGTACAGACCCTCCCCCAGGACAGACATCCCCTGTACAGCCACCTCTCCCAGTTTGACACCCCTGTACAGACACCCCCCCGAACAGATTTCCCCAGACCCCTTCAGTACAGTCACCTACTAGTACAAACTCCCCCCAGTACAGACCACCCTCCTAGCTTAGCAACTCAGTATGGACTCCCCCAGTACAGATCCCCTTTGCACAGACACCCCCCAGTACAGACACCCCCCCCCCCAGTAAAGACTCTCCTCCAGTACAGTTCTTATTTGCACAAACACCTCCCAGTACAGACTTTCCTCCAGTACAGACACCCCCAGTACAGATACCCCCTCCCCCCAGTTCAAACTCCACTACCAGCCTAACCCCTCAGTACAGACCTCCCTTCATTGTAGATCTCCTTCATCAACTTACCAGATGCAACTGCAGTTCAGAGTGAGGGAAGTCATGTGACCAGAGCTGTGTCATGTGACCAGAGCTGAGGAAGAGCCTTCCATTGGCTCTGAATTGCGGCTGTCAGAAAAGCAAATGCAGCACTGCAGTGTTGGTATCATAGGCATTGCACGGTGCAACATAAATAAATGCATAAAACACCCCTTAAGTTCACCACTGCTTCCCATTGCACATGTTTCAGGTGACCGATTCTCCACCTGAGAATATTTAGTGAAAGTCACTTTCACTGCTTTATAAATACACTTCTTAGAGACATAAACAGTTCTGCCATCAGAAAGTATAAACGTATCGTTAAGACTGGAGTTCTGCTTTAAGAATTGTTGACAACGGTCCAAATAATTTCCACTCATGAATGAGATTCAGTACGGCGGTATTTATAAATAAAGAGTTGGGTGACTCATTTCCCTCTGCCGCCCCCTCGGCGCTCTGTGTAACCCCACGGAGAGGACGGTCCTCCCATGGTTGGGTTACTGTAGCAGAACGAGAAGACATCCATGACCTATAAATAAGCCCCAACATGTTATTAAATGCCACCAGCTTTGACTCAGCTTGGCCGGGCGTCAGGCGCTGGTGACAGAACTCTGATGGGAATCTGTGAATTCAGAGGTGAAATTCTGGAGGTCCCGAAATAGAAGCACGTTATGAATGGAACATTGGAGTTCCACCCTCAGGCCAACTGTCTTCACGTGGTGAGACCATGACATCTTCCCATCACCCCCAACACCGGAATAACCCGGAACATCAATGATACAGATGTGCAGAGGATTTCATCCCAGTATAGAGAAAGATATTGTATTCCGGCAACTGTATGGGGTTAATACCCGTAATGATAATACTTAATATATCCATTTATTTTATTTTTTTATCTCAAGTGCCTTTAATAATATTATTTATATCACATTTACATGCAGAACAGCAAAAGTGTAAAAGTGACACATACAGGGATCAGTACATACTTGGGTTCGGATAACACTTGTGTGTGCGCCAGAGCGCGTGCGTGCATTCGTGTGCGCCACATGTACTGCAGACCCCCCAGTACAGCCCCCCTCCCATCCTAACCCCTATAGGGCAGTCCCTCCCCAGTACAGATCCCCCTCAGTTCAAACCCCCCAGTACATAATGCCTCACCACAGAAACTCCCCCAGTACAGATGCCCCTAGTACAGACCCCATCAGTACAGACACCCCCAGTACAGACCCTCCCCCAGGTCAGATACCCCATCAGCACAGACACACCCAGTACAGACCATCCTCCAGGACAGACACCCCTAGTACAGACTCCATCAGAAAAGACACTCCCCCAGGACAGACACCTCTAGTACAGACACCCCTAGTACAGACTCCATCAGAACAGACACCCTCAGTACAGATCCTCTCCCAGGACAGACACCCCTAGTACAGACCCCATCAGTACAGACACCACCAGTACAGACCCTCCCCTAGGATAGACACCCCATCAGTACAGACACTTCCAGTACAGATCACTCCCAGGACAGACACCCCTAGTACAGACACCCCCAGGAAAGATACCCCATCAGAACAGGCACACCCAGTACAGACTATCCCCCAGGACAGACACCCCTAGTACAGACCCCATCAGTACAGACACCACCAGTACAGACCCTCTCCTAGGACAATTCAATATTCCAGTCGCACACATTCCTGGACAAACGGCAATAGAGCATTAACGGGTGCTGTAACGATTACCAGTTGGGTTCTGGAAGCATCAAACAGAAGTACATCTTCGCCAGCACACCATGGATCAGCAAACAAGATTGTCCAAAAAAGGTTTTTAATCGAAAAACGGTCACATCACAAGGGAGGTGCAACGTTTCGGGGCCGCGCAGGACCCCTTCGTCAGGCAAACCCTCTCCTAGGACAGACACCCCTAGTACAGACCCCATCAGTACAGACACCCCCAGTACAGACCCCCCCCAGGACAGATACCCCTAGTACAGATCCCATCGATACAGAAACCCCCAGTACAGACCCTCCCCCAGGACAGACACCCCTAGTACAGATCCCATCAGTACAGAAACTCCCAGTACGGTAGAGACCACCCCCAGGACAGTCACCCCTAGTACAAACCCCATCAGTACAGACACTCCTCCAGAACAGACCGCTCTAGTACAGACCCCATCAGTACAGACACCCCCAGTACAGACCCTCCCCCAGGACAGACACCCCTAGTACAAATCCCATCGGTACAGAAACCCCCAGTACAGACCCTCCACCAGTACAGACACCCCTAGTACAGATCCCATCGGTACAGAAACCCCCAGTACAGACCCTCCCCCAGGAAAGACACCCCTAGTACAGATTCCATCAGTACAGACACCACCAGTACAGACCCTCCCCCAGTACAGACACCCCTAGTACAGATCCCATCAGTACAGAAACCCCCAGTACAGACCCTCCCCCAGGAAAGACACCCCTAGTACAGACCCCATCAGTACAGACACCACCAGTACAGACCCTCCCCTAGGACAGACACCCCATCAGTACAGACACTTCCAGTACAGATCACTCCCAGGACAGACACCCCTAGTACAGACACCCCCAGGAAAGATACCCCATCAGAACAGGCACACCCAGTACAGACCCTCCCCTAGGACAGACACCCCTAGTACAGACCCCATCAGTACAGACACCCCCAGTACAGACCCTCCCCCAGGACAGATACCCCTAGTACAGATCCCATCGATACAGAAACCGCCAGTACAGACCCTCCCCCAGGACAGACACCCCTAGTACAGATCCCATCAGTACAGAAACTCCCAGTACAGACCACCCCCAGGACAGTCACCCCTAGTACAAACCCCATCAGTACAGATACTCCTCCAGAACAGACCGCTCTAGTACAGACCCCATCAGTACAGACACCCCCAGTACAGACCCTCCCCCAGGACAGACACCCCTAGTACAAATCCCATCGGTACAGAAACCCCCAGTACAGACCCTCCCCCAGTACAGACACCCCTAGTACAGATCTCATCGGTACAGAAACCCCCAGTACAGACCCTCCCCCAGGAAAGACACCCCTAGTACAGATTCCATCAGTACAGACACCGCCAGTACAGACCCTTCCCCAGGACAGACACTTCTAGTACAGATCCCATCGGTACAGAAACCCCCAGTACAGACCCTCCCCCAGGACAGACATCCCTAGTACAAACCCCATCAATGCAGACACTCCCCAGAACAGACCGCTCTGGTACAGACCCCATCAGTACAGACACCCCCAGTACAGACCCTCCCCCAGGACAGACACCCCTAGTACAAATCCCATCGGTACAGAAACCCCCAGTACAGACCCTCCCCCAGTACAGACACCCCTAGTACAGATCCCATTGGTACAGAAACCCCCAGCACAGACCATCCCCCAGGAAAGACACCCCTAGTACAGATTCCATTAGTACAGACACCGCCAGTACAGACCCTCCCCCAGGACAGACACTTCTAGTACAGATCCCATTGGTACAGAAACCCCCAGTACAGACCCTCCCCCAGGACAGACATCCCTAGTACAAAACCCATCAATGCAGACACTCCCCAGAACAGACCGCTCTGGTACAGACCCCATCAGTACAGATACCCCCAGTACAGACCCTCCCCCAGGACAGACACCCCTAGTACAGACCCCATCAGTACAGACACTCCCCCAGAACAGACAGCTCTAGTACAGACCCCATCAGTACAGACACCCACCCCAGTACAGGCCCTCCCTCAGGACAGATAACCCATCAGTACAGACACCCCTTGTACAGACCACCCCCAGGAAAAATACAAAGATACACCTAGTACAGACCCCATCAATACAGACACCCCTAGTACAGACACCCCCAGTATGAGATTATACAGTTTTATGCTGAAGCTAAAGCTCCGTCACCCCCATCAACATGCGAATGAGTTGAATAAATGAAACCATTCTCATGCCCCCCACCTCACATGATACCATAGTGCCCAGGGCAGCTGCCCCTCCTGCCCACCCCTTGTCCTGGCCCTGTCTACATGTCATGCTGAGCCTCCATGCTTGAATATCCTGAAATCCAAAAAAATGAAAGGGCGGGGCCAGGGACAGCAGGGTGGGAAGGAAAAGATGGCGGATGTCCTCCAGCCAGGAAATGATTCAGGGCTCTGTCTGACTTTCTGCAGCTTCACAGTGAAGCTCACAGTGTGCAGTGAAATCAGAGTAAGTCATTTAAATCCCAGAGAGAAGATGGTATAACTGTACAAGACTGAAGGTCAGATAAAAATATTTTAATTGAGTTTACTAACTTGGAATATTTCACTTTTTGGGTGGACTGTCCCTTTAAACCTCACTTTGCTCTTTTTGGCCTCTTTTCAGTAAGCGGTAGCAGCCCCATAGACTTGGAAAAGTCTTCCAACGCGGTGCAAATACGTAGAAGATTTAAAGAAGCTGGACAACAGACGGGGAAAACCATCTGGTCAAAAGGCAAAAATACATCTGCCGTCTCAAAGTTCTATTAATATCGATGTACAGAGAAAAAGAAAAGCGTCTAGCTTGTAGAGAGAAGCCGTCCCAGTGCTGCCCTGCCAGTGAATGAGAGGACAGAATGAATGAATTGGGTCTGCTTTACACAAAGCTCAGATGGTAAAGGATAGTCTGAAACGCATCGTGTACAGCTGGCATCTACCAATTATTTATGGAGCTTTGAGATTTTTTTTTTTCCATTAACCTGAGAAGAATCAAAATCTATAGATTAACCCCTTCCTGCCTAAGACTAAAACAAATCTAAATGCCTAAGCACAATTTTGCAACTTGGACATGTGTTAGTAAAACTGTACATATCATCACAAATATTTTGTGAATCCAGGTAAATTATGCCGTGTTCTTTTCAGGACAAATTGGGCTTTCATTAGGTGGAAAATGGTAACAGATATCTCCTGATTTTTTTTCTTTTATCAAAGGAACTGGCCCAAAATGGTAAATATATATATATATATATATATATATATATATATATATATATATATTTTTTTTTTTATGTATCTGTATATTTCTTGTTACTACCATAGCCTACCACCAAAAAACAATCCAAAATAAATACTCCTGCTCCTGACGATCGCAGCGATACCACATATGTGTATGTTATTTCTTGTTTGTACCCATAGTACAGCCCAGAAACAAAAGTGCACATTTTTATTTATTTTATAAAATATACGGACCTTGACCTTTTGACCCTTACTTGCCCCAAACACTAACCCGGGCACTGACCTAGATCAAACCTTGATCTACTGTAGGTATTTTTTTTTCTTTTTTTTCTTTTCTTTTTTACTATGTATTTATTTGTATTTTTTTTCTATTATCAAAGGTAAACTGGCCCAAAATGGTAATTTTTAAAAAAATGTATCTGCATATTTCTTGTTACTACCATAGCCTACCACCAAAGAACAATCCAAAATAAATTCTCCTGCTCCTGACGATACCACATATGTGTATGTTATTTCTTGCTTGTACCCGTAGTACAGCCCAGAAACAATAGTGAGCATTTGTATTTATTTTTTGTCCTACCTTAAACAAACTGGCACCAATGCTAATTTAAAAAAAAAAAAAAAAACCTGTCCAAAATATACAGACCTTGACCTTTTGACCCTTACTTGCCCCAAACACTAATCAGGGCACTGACCTTGATCAAATCTTGATCTAGGTATTTTTTTCTTTATTTTTTTCTTTTATTTTTTATTATTTATTTATTTGTAATTTTTTTTATTTTTTACAAACGCTTTTATTTTTCTTTCTGCAAGGAAAGAGAATGATACATTGTATCTTTCCTCTCCATTCACAGAAAGGGAAAAAAAAAAAAAAACGACACGGGAGCGGGCTTCACAGTGACTATTCTCTGATCACTGTGGTAGCTAGGGATGAGCCGAACACCCCCCTGTTCGGTTCGCACCAGAACATGCGAACAGGCAAAAAATTTGTTCAAAGACGTGAACACCTTTAAAGTCTTTGGGACTCGAACATGAATAATCAAAACTGGCTACCACTAGGGATGAGGTTCGAGTTTGAGTCAAACTTATGTTCGACTCGAACAGCGAACAGCGAACAATTTAGGGTGTTCGCGGCAAATTCGAAAGCTGCGGAACACCCTTTAAAAGTCTATGGGAGAAATCAAAAGTGCTCATTTTAAAGGCTTATATGCAAGTTATTGTCATAAAAAGTGTTTGGGGACCAAGGTCCTGTCCCAGGGGACATGGATTTATGCAAAAAAAAGTTTTCAAAAAGGCTGTTTTTTCGGGAGCAGTGATTTTAATAATGCTTAAAGTGAAACAATAAAAGTGTAATATTCCTTTAAATTTCGTACCTGGGGGGTGTCTATAGTATGTCTGTAAAGGGGCGCATGTTTCCCGTGTTTAGAACAGTCTGACAGCAAAATGACATTTCAAAGGAAAAAAAGTCATTTAAAACTACTCGCGGCTATTAATGAATTGCCGGTCCGACAATACACATAAAAGTTAATTGATAAAAATGGCATGGGGGGAACCCCGAACCAAAATTTAAAAAAAAATGGCGTGGGGATCCCCCTAAATTCCATACCAGGCCCTTCAGGTCTGGTATGGATATTAAGGGAAACCCCGTGCCAAAATTAAAAAAAAGGCGTGGGGGGTCCCCCCCAAATCCATACCAGACCCTTATCTGAGCACGCAACCTGGCAGGCCACAGGAAAGGAGGGGGGATGAGAGAGCGCCCCCCCCTTCTGAAACATACCAGGCCACATGCCCTCAACATTGGGAGGGTGTTTGGGGTCCCCCAAAGCACCTTGTCCCCATGTTAATGGGGACAAGGGCCTCATCCCCACAATCCTTTCCCCGTGGTTGTGGGGGTCTGCGGGTGGGGGGCTTATCAGAATCTGGAAGCCCCCTTTAACAAGGGGACCCCCAGATCCCGTCCCCCCCTGTGTGAAATGATAAGGGGGTAGTATCCCTACCATTTCACAAAAAAAGTGTCACCCCAAAGCACCCTCCCAATGTTGAGGGCATGTGGCCTGGTACAGTTCAGGAGGGGGGGTGCTCTCTCATCCCTCCTCTTTGCCTGCGGCCTGCCAGGTTGCGTGCTCGGATAAGGGTCTGGTATGGATTTTTGGGGGGCCCCACGCCATTTTTTTTAAATTTTGACGCAGGGTTCACCTCAAAATCCATACCAGACCCTTCAGGTCTGGTATGAGTTTTGAGGGTGACCCCCATGCCATTTTTTTTTATTTTGGCGCGGTGTTCCCCTTAATATCTATACCAGACCTGAAGGGCCTGGTATGGAGTTTAGGGGGACCCCCACGCCATTTCTTTTTTAATTTTGGTTCGGGGTTCCCTTGTGGGGAGTTCCCATGCCGTTTTTATCAATGAACTTTTATGTGTATTGTCGGACCGACAATTCATTAATAGCCGCGAGTAGTTTTAAATGACTTTTTTTTCTTTGAAATGTCATTTTGCTGTCAGACTGTTCTAAACACGGGCAAGATGCACCCCTTTACAGGCATACTATAGACCCCCCCCCCCCCCCCCCCGGTACGAAATTTAAAGGAATAATACATTATTGTTGCACTTTAAGCATTATTAAAATCACTGCTCCCAAAAAAACGGCCGTTTTTAAAACTTTTTTTTTGCATTGATCCTTGTCCCCTGGGGCAGGACCCGGGTCCCCAAACACTTTTTATGACAATACCATGAATATAAGCCTTTAAAATTAGCACTTTTGATTTCTCCCATAGATTTTTAAAGGGTGTTCCGTGGCTTTCGAATTTGCCACAAACACCCCAAATTGTTTGCTGTTCGGCGAACTGGCGAACAGCTAATGTTCGACTCAAACTAGAAGCTCATCCCTAGTGGTAGCCAATCAGAGGCTACCACAGCGATCAGGTGACCCGGAATCGAGCGAGATCTGGGTCCCGATTATGAGGACCATGAGAACACATATATGTGTTACATCAGGCATGAAGGGGTTAACGTTCCTTAGCATAAAGTTCTATCATAAAAAAGAGGTGCACACACCTGTGCACACTCCTAATTCTTTTGACCATTACTTGCCCCAAACACTAACCCGGGCACTGACCTAGACCAAACCTTGATCTAGGTATTTTTCTTTATTCTTCTTATTTTATTTTTTACTATTTATTTATTTGTAATTTTTTTTTTTTTTTTTACAAACGCTTTTATTTTTCTTTGTGCAAGGAAAGAGAATGATACATTGTATCTTTCCTCTCCATTCACAGAAAGGAAAAAAAAAAAAAACATAGGGGTGGGCTTCACAGTGACTGATCACTGTGGTAGCCAATCAGAGGATACCACAGCGATCAGGTGACCCGGAATCGAGTGAGATCTGGGTCCCGATTATGAGGACCATGAGACCACATATATGTGTTACATCAGGCATGAAGGGGTAAAAAAAAGAGGTGCGCACACTTGCGCTCACTCCTAATTCTAAAGGCCTGTACACACAATATGAAAATCGGAAGTAAAAACTGCTGATTTTCGGATCGTTTCGTACGGTGCTTTTCGACAGCCAATTCCGGTTGTGGGCTTCAGATGTCTCTGAGCTTCTGGCAGAGAGAGAGCCATAGTGACAGCTGATGTTGGCAGGCTGCAGCTGTCGAAGTACAATACAGCGTCATAAATAAATACATAAATTGATTTAAAAAGTCTAAAACATTATTAAACGGACCGCCCGCCGCCATTATATGGCGGTACTTTGAAGAGGAATATCGTTGTTATGGCAGCAGCTAGCTACCATAACCCCGGTATCCTCTTCTTCAGCGGGCGGTCCTCTTTCAGATAAAAGTGGTCTCTGCTGCGGATTCACCGCAAGATCACTTTTATCAGCAGTGGGAGAGGGGCCAAAACGTCACTTCCGCCCATAGCTAAATTTTTTTTTTTTAACTACATTTTTTTAAATTGCATTTTAGTGTAAATATGAGATCTGATGTCTTTTTGACCCCAGATCTCATATTCAAGAGGTCCTGTCATGCTTTTTTTCTATTACAAGGGATGTTTTTGCATTCCTTGTAATAGGAATAAAAGTGACACATTTATTTATTTTTAAAGAACAGCTTGCGTGCAGAAGCGAACGCATATGTGAGCAGCGCCCGCATATGAAAACGGTGTTCAAACCACACATATGTGGTATCACCGTGATCGGTAGAGCGAGAGCAATAATTCTAGCCCTAGACCTCCTCTGTAACTCAAAACATGCAACCTGTAGAATTTTTTAAACATTGCCTATGGAGATTTTTAAGGGTAAAAGTTTGTCGCCATTCCACGAGCGGGCGCAATTTTGAAGCGAGACATGTTGGGTATCAATTTACTCGGCATAACATTATCTTTCACACAAAAAATTGGGCTAACTTTAGTGTTGTCTTATTTTCTAATTTAAAAAAGTGTATTTTTTCCAAAAAAAGTGCGCTTGTAAGACCGCTGCGCAAATACGGTGTGACAGAAAGTATTGCAACGACCGCCATTTTATTCTCTAGGGTGTTAGAAATAAAATATACAATGTTTGGGGGTCCTAAGTAATTTTCTAGCAAAAAGAACAACAAATTTCAGAAAGAGGCTCGGTCCCTAAGTGGTTAATTAAAACCGCTATACGTAAAATGACTAAAAACATTTGTGTCCATGTGTCAGCTTAACATAAAAACACAAGCAGGGTATTCATTTTAACGTTATTTAGAGATAATAAAATATAAAATGACAACAGAGAGTTGGTATGTGAATAAAGCAGCTGTAATAGCTGCTTGTGTTAAAGTGGTGTTTCACCAAAAAAAAAAAAAATTAGATGTCAGCAGCTGCAAATACTGCAGCTGCTGACTTTTAAAATAAGGACACTTACCTGTCCCGGGGTCCAGCGATGTCGGCACCCGAGACCGAGCCGTCCCTCGATCCTCGGGTGCTGCCGCCGCCATTCACACTGAGGGAATCAGGAAGCGAAGCGTTGCCGCTTCACTGCCCGGTTCCCTACTGCGCATGCGCGAGTCGCGCTGCGCGTCTTCACTGGTCCCCGTTGTGTTGTGGGAACTGTGTATTTCCCACAACACAACGGGGGTGGGCGGGGAGTCTGCAGCTAGCTGCGGCTAGCTGTACCCGGAAGTGGGTGCAGATACCTGTATTATACAGGTATCTGCACCCCCCTCCCCCCTGAAAGGTGCCAATTGTGACACCGGAGGGGGGGAGGAATCCGATGAGCGGAAGTTCCACTTTAGGGTGGAACTCCGCTTTAATCCCCCCCCTCAAATGTGAAGTAACATTGTTTATAAACATTGTTCAGATGCAAGATAGAGAGATCAAAGAAATATTGTTTATAAAAACACTGTTGAGACAGGGGATAGAGAGATACAAAGTAATATATTTTTTTTACTTTTGTATCTACTTTGTTTACTTCTTCTGCAGATCGAAAGGATAAGGTTTGAGCTGCACATTAATAACACATGTAAGCAAAACTTTTTCTTTTTAAATAAAATGTATTCATATGTAACCTCCAATCTCTTCATAAAGAGGACCTGTCATCCTTATTTCTATTACAAGGGATGTTTACATTCCTTGTAATAGGAATAAATGTGATCTCAAATAAATTAAAAGGACAGCATAAGAAAAAAAAAAATAGTAAAAAAAAAAAAATATATATAAAAATGTAAAGCGCCGCCATCCCTTCGTGCTCGCATATGTAAACGACACGCTACACATATGTAACCGGTATTTGAACCACACATGTGAGGTATCGCTGCGATTGTTAGAGCGAGAGCAATAATTCTGGCACTAGACCTCCTCTGTAACTCTGAACAGGTAACCGGTAAAGGCGTTTAAAACGTCCCCTATGGAGATTTATAAGTACCGTGGTTTGTTGCCATTCCACAAGCGTGCCCAATTTTAAAGCGTGACATGTTAGATATCTATTTATTCGGCATAAAATCATCCTTCACATTGTACAAAAAAATTGGGGTAACTACTGTGTTTTGGTTCTTTTTTTATTCATTAAAGTGTATTTCGTCCCAAAAAATTTAATTAAAAAAAAAAAACGCTGTGCAAATACCGTGCGATATAAAAAAATTGCAACGGTCATCATTATATACTCTAGGTTCTCTGCTAAAAAAAAAAAGTATAATATTTGTGGGGTTTTTCTAGCTAAAAATATTGATTTAAACTTGAAAATAAAAAAATGCCAGAAATAGCCTGATCAGCAAGTTATCGCTTTTTTTAAAGTAATAAAGTTTTTACAAAATAAAGCAGTAATGTAAAAAGAGTTCTGCTCCGTAGGGGTGTACAGATGTGAGAACTAAAGTGGTTTAATGAAAAGTCCTCGTAATATGCTGTATATTGTTTTTTTATTTTGTATTACAAGGTACTTATATAGCGCTGTCAGTTTACATAGTGCTTTACATATATATTGTACATTCACAGCAGTCCCTGCCCTCAAGGAGCTTACAGAAGGTATATCATGTTCCTTGCTGTTCTGATCCTGAATGGGGACACCTTCTCCCTCCCTTCCTCCTCACATCCTTTCCTCCTCTTGTCTGCCTTATAAAAGCCGCCTTGTCGCCCTGGAAGCCGATGCTGTGTATAATGGGAATAATGTAAAAATGAATAAGGACATGGGAGGTCAATGCACAAGGCGGCTCTGTTTGATACCGACTTCAATAGCAATGATTACATGTACTGCAAGAAAGATCCAATTTTTTTTTTCCCCCGGCGGCGGAGGAGGAGGGGCGAGGAGAAGGCCTGGCATACTAAAATCTTGCACCGTCCATCATATTACCAGGGGCCCTGACAAGGGGATGCAGCCTATGAGAATGGCAGCAACTATTAGACTGTAAGCTCTTATGACCGGGGCCCTCTTAACCCTCATGTATTTTATTGTATTGTAACAAACTGTCTCCCTTTATATTGTAAAGTGCTGTGCAAACTGTTGGCGCTATATAATAATAATAATTATTATTTATAATAATATATACTTGTAAATACTGAATAGTAATAATAAAAATAATAAAAATATTAATCCTGAATAATAATAATAATAATAATAATAATATATACATCCTGAAAAATATTAATAATAATATAAATCCTGAATAATAATAATAATAAAAATATGTAAATCCTGAATAATAATAATAATATATACATCCTGTATAATAATAATAATAATAATAATAATAATAATAATAATAATATAAATCCTGAATAATAATAATAAAAATATGTAAATCCTGAATATAATAATAATATATACATCCTGTATAATAATAATAATAATAATAATAATAATAATATTAGTAATAATAATAATAATAATATAAACCCTGAAGAATAATAATAATAATAATTATAATATCTAAATCGTGTATAACAATAATATATAAATGGTGTATAATAATAATAAAAATAATAATAACAACAATAATATAGAAATGGTGTATAATAATAATATATAAATAGTGTATAATAATAATAATAATTATTATATAATATAAATTGTGTATAAAAATAATATAAAATATAAACGGTGTATAATAATAATAATAATAATAATAATAATAATAATATTAATAATATATAAATGGTGTATAACAATAATAATATATAAATGGTGTATAATAATAATAATAATTATAATATATAAATTGTGTATAAAAATAATATAATATATAAATCCTGAATAATAATAATAATAATAATAATAATAATACAATATAAATCCTGAATTATAATAAAAATATATAAATCCTGAATAATAATATGATATATAAATACTGAAAAAAATAATAATAATAATAACAACAATATATAAATCCTGAATAATTATAATAATAATAACTAAAATGTCTCTCCTTCTAACACTCTAAAGTGACTTGTTATACGGGTTCCTCTCTAAAAAACGCCCTGTAACCCTGGCAGGCTCCTGCAGCTTCTGAGTGCCAAGTTTTGCCTACAGCAAAGTGACGCTTGACAAAGCCTTTATAATGTTGGGGTTGGAAGAGGTTGACATTAACCATGCAGATGCTGGAAGGAGCAAAGAAGGGTATAGATTTCCTCCTCCAACTTGTATCAGTCTAAGGGTCCCAAGTGACCCCAATGCACCCAGTGAACCCAGTGACTCCAGTGTACCCAGTGTTCTCAGTGACTCCAGTGTACCCAGTGTTCTCAGTGACTCCAGTGTACCCAGTGTTTTCAGTGACTCCAGTGTACCCAGTGTTCTCAGTGACTCCAGTGTACCCAGTGTTTTCAGTGACTCCAGTGTACCTTGTATACCGAATGACTCCACTGCACCCAGTGCACACCTCCCAACTTTTTGCAATAGGAATGGGGGACACCTATTAGCAAAAGTATGTAGGCATAGGACACCCCCCATGCCAAACCCCCCTTAAAGGAGAATTATTTAAAGTAAAAGATTAGTTAGACCCAAAAGAGCTTTTTTTTAACCACTACTATTCCTTTATACTGGTTTTTGACATTTACCTATGAAATGTAGAGATTGGATGAAAGGTTTAGCACTGGGAAACACTTTTTGAAAAATAAAAGGTGCATTTTATATACAAGACCAAAATGACCAAACGAGAGACAAGTGAGGAGGAAAGAGGGACAGAGGGACTTTGTTCCAAATTAGGATCCTGGACAGTTGGGAGCTATGCCAGTGATTCTAGTGTGCCTAGTTTACCCAGTGATTTCAGTGCACTATGGCACCAGTAGGCCCAGTAAACCCAGTTACTCCAGTGCACTCCTGTGTATCCTGAGACTCCAGTGTGCCCAGTGTACCCAGTTACCCCAGTTCTCCAAGAACATCTAGTGACCCCTGTGTCCCTCATGATTCCAACGTACCCAGAGCATCCTGTGTCATCCTATGAACTCTTGGGGTTTATTTTCTATAACTTGAGAGTGCAAAATCTGGTGAAGCTGTGCATTGGGAGGCAATCAGCTCCGAGGTATTATTGTCAAAGCTTAATTGAAGAAGCGGAAGTTAGAAGCTGATTGGCTCCCATGCACAGCTGCTCCAGATTCTGAATGCTCCAGCTTTAATAAATCCCCCTCCTTATGTCACCCTGTGCTCCTCTTTCACACCTGTGTCTCCACGGAGGATAAACATCACAACGCGAAATTCACCCCAGATCAAGTCAGCAGCAAGAGATCCTGTATGTCTACCCCTGGTGGGTTCCCTTTAAGTTGGATAAGTGTGTTTTCTGTCCAGGCCTCCCAGAGGACCTTCTTCCTTCACCTTATCTTATCTCTTGTAGACCAGCAGTGGGGATTTACAGTGCTGTCTGCTTTGCAGCCGAGTGCTGTAAATGTGAAATGACAGGAGACACGGTGACTTCTTCCATCAGGTCGTGTGTGCGAGCAAACTTCGAATCGTCATCTCTGGAGTGCAAATATGTCCTGCGCTCGTCATGCCTCTGCGTCTAGATAAAGTGCGCCACTGCAGGGGGGGGGGAGCGTAGTAGAGAACTCAGGAAAAAGGTAGAGCTAAATCCCACAGGGTGGGCTCATTGGAAAAAAAAATCTGCTCTGTAGTCCTGTCCTAGAGTGACCACGCTGTTCCTCCATAGATACAGTACAGTGAGTGAGTGTTGTCACACAGGACATGAAGTGTGTTAGTTTCACCAGCTGAAAATAAAGGAAAAAGCCATGAAAAAAAAAGATAATTATTGCAGCCAGCACATCTAAGGATGGGTAAGCCTCAATTTATTACATTCATGTTTTAGGTTTAGATACACTTTAAAGTGGTTGCAAAGCCTCTGAAAGGAAAAATGAACAAAGCATATCTTTCAGAAACCATGAAATCAGACCGAGACAGAAGTACAGTTAAATCACACTTGTTTAATAATAAAAGTAAATAGAACAAAACATAGTCAAAACATAGCCAGAGTTCAGGAACCGGAACGGATAGTCAGACAAGCCAAAAGTCAGGGAGCCGGAGATGAGCGTAGTAAAACAGCAATCAGGATCTGGAGCCAGAAGGGATGTCAGCCAAGCAAGTCTTTAACAGGAAAGCAGGAGAGCGTCTATGTGATGTTGACCAAGGCGAAGGCAGAGATCCTCTGGGCTGAATGGCTTTAAGTAGGCAGGACTGACGAGCAGGATATCATCAGCAGCTGAGTCACTGTGGAGAGATAGGAGCTGGCAATTAGCTGACAGGTGAGTGAGCAGCCAGCTCAGAGAAGGAAGGACTGAGCCCAGCCCTGACAATATCCCTCTATAGTGTGTACTTGGCTCAATCCAAAGCACCCAGTATGGTTTCTAGTATGTACCCTCAGGGCTTATGTTAGAAATAACGGGGCCCTGTACAGCCTATCTGACAGCCCCCCCCCCAAAAAAAATATTAAAATTATATTTTCAGATAAAAAAACACTGAAATCATCATAATTAGTGGGCAGTTGGGGGAAAAGAATCCTGGACAGGGTAGGGGATCGGTAAGGCGGGGGGGGGGGTGTCAATTACAGGAACCAATTCCTTATGTGTCTCTCCCTGCAGCAGCTGAAAGACAATGGGTGGGAGGGAAGGAGAAGCCAGCTTTTAGCTGCTGGAGGGAGAGACACCCAGGGGATCAGTTCCCCCAATTGCCCCCCCCTGCTTTACCGGTCACCCCCTCTACTGCCTATATCCGATTCCCTTGCTGCCCGGGAACTCCCCCTGCTGGCACTGTGCATACCTAGCATAGTTCCTATCTACTCTCTTCTCCCTCTGTTATCTGCATGAGTCACTATTGAAAGGTTATGCTAACACCACAGGATCGCTGGGGGTGGCCCCCCTGCATTTCCCCACACACAGAAGGTGATTGAGAGCCTCAGCTGTACATGTTTGCCTATGAGACTGTGTAGAGGGGGGTGTCAATGCCAGTGTCAGCTGGTACTCAATTTTTTTGGGGGGGCAAACAAACCTCCAAGCTGCCCCCCGCACCCCCCTCCCGATTGACCGATTGGTCAATCATCCTGCACTACCTACCCCATCTAGGCCGCGGGCGGCTTCAGCGGCTTCCCCTCTGCTTCTCCCCCTCAACGGTTTCCCAGGCAGGTTTCAAGCTGCTTCTTCGCCTCAGGGGGCTTCCCGGGCGGCTTCCCCACTGCTTCAACCACTGGCCAATTAAGTCACTTCTCCTCCCGGCCAATCAAGAAGCAGGTCTTAAGAAGCAGGAAGACAATAGCGAATCTCTAGAACTTTGGGTGCCCCATAATCCACCGTCTACAGCAGCCTCTCTCAGAAATGTTACCTCAAAGAACCTTTGAAATCATTTTCAGGTCTAGGTCCTCTGCAAGAACCAGTTTTTTAGGTGATCAGAAGGAAAAATGCTCCGTTCATTGGTGATCAGTGGGAAGAATGTCCCTTACATTGGTGATCAGTGAGAAGAATGTTCCTTACATTGGTGATCAGTGAGAAGAATGTTCCTTACATTGGTGATCAGTGGGAAGAATGTTCCTTACATTGGTGGTCAGTGAGAAGAATGTTCCTTACATTGGTGATCAGTGGGAAGAATGTTCCTTACATTGGTGATCAGTGAGAAGAATGTCCCTTACATTGGTGATCAGTGAGAAGAATGTTCCTTACATTGGTGATCAGTGAGAAGAATGTTCCTTACATTGGTGATCAGCGAGAAGAATGTCCCTTACATTGGTGATCAGTGGGAAGAATGTTCCTTACATTGGTGATCAGTGAGAAGAATGTTCCTTACATTGGTGATCAGTGAGAAGAATGTTCCTTAGATTGGTGATCAGTGAGAAGAATGTTCCTTACATTGGTGGTCAGTGGGAAGAATGTCCCTTACATTGGTGATCAGTGAGAAGAATGTCCCTTACATTGGTGATCAGTGAGAAGAATGTTCCTTACATTGGTGATCAGTGAGAAGAATGTCCCTTACATTGGTGACCAACATTCTTCCCACTGATCACCAATGTAAGGGACATTCTTCTCACTGATCACCAATGTAAGGGACATTCTTCTCACTGATCACTAGGGATGAGCTTCGTGTTCGAGTCGAACCCATGTTCGACTCGAACATCGGCTGTTCGACCGTCCGTCGAATTGCGAACGTTATGGGCCGTTCGCGCCAAATTCGTGTGGCGCGTCACGGCCCATAATTCACTGCGGCATCGCAGTGCATTGCTGGCTGATGATTGGCCAAGCATGCACTATGACCCGCATGCTTGGCCAATCACAGCGCCGTCAGTAGAGAGAGCTGTAATTGGCCAAAGCCAGGGTGGCTTTGGCCAATTATGGCTCAGGGGATTTAGTACACGCCCCACACTATATAAGGCCGCCTGCACGGCGGCCCTGTGTAGTGTGTTCCGGTGTGCTGATAGAGAGAGAGACAGACAGTGTCATTTGATTTGAGAGCTAGATTAGGCTAGATCTGTTCCTGCTCTTTACATTTAGTGCAGTGCGTCCTGCTCACAGTGTTCAGCTAGATCTGTTCCTGCTCTTTACATTTAGTGCAGTGCGTCCTGCTCACAGTGTTCAGCTAGATCCGTTCCTGCTATTTACATTTAGTGCAGTGCGTCCTGCTCACAGTGTTCAGCTAGATCTGTTCCTGCTATTTACATTTAGTGCAGTCAGTGCGTCCTGCTCACAGTGTTCAGCTAGATCTGTTCCTGCTATTTACATTTAGTGCAGTGCGTCCTGCTCACAGTGTTCAGCTAGATCCGTTCCTGCTATTTACATTTAGTGCAGTCAGTGCGTCCTGCTCACAGTGTTCAGCTAGATCCGTTCCTGCTATTTACATTTAGTGCAGTCAGTGCGTCCTGCTCACAGTGTTCAGCTAGATCCGTTCCTGCTATTTACATTTAGTGCAGTGCGTCCTGCTCACAGTGTTCAGCTAGATCCGTTCCTGCTATTTACATTTAGTGCAGTGCGTCCTGCTCACAGTGTTCAGCTAGATCCGTTCCTGCTATTTACATTTAGTGCAGTGCGTCCTGCTCACAGTGTTCAGCTAGATCCGTTCCTGCTATTTACATTTAGTGCAGTCAGTGCGTCCTGCTCACAGTGTTCAGCTAGATCCGTTCCTGCTATTTACATTTAGTGCAGTCAGTGCGTCCTGCTCACAGTGTTCAGCTAGATCCGTTCCTGCTATTTACATTTAGTGCAGTGCGTCCTGCTCACAGTGTTCAGCTAGATCCGTTCCTGCTATTTACATTTAGTGCAGTGCGTCCTGCTCACAGTGTTCAGCTAGATCCGTTCCTGCTATTTACATTTAGTGCAGTGCGTCCTGCTCACAGTGTTCAGCTAGATCCGTTCCTGCTATTTACATTTAGTGCAGTGCGTCCTGCTCACAGTGTTCAGCTAGATCCGTTCCTGCTATTTACATTTAGTGCAGTGCGTCCTGCTCACAGTGTTCAGCTAGATCCGTTCCTGCTATTTACATTTAGTGCAGTCAGTGCGTCCTGCTCACAGTGTTCAGCTAGATCCGTTCCTGCTATTTACATTTAGTGCAGTGCGTCCTGCTCACAGTGTTCAGCTAGATCCGTTCCTGCTATTTACATTTAGTGCAGTGCGTCCTGCTCACAGTGTTCAGCTAGATCCGTTCCTGCTATTTACATTTAGTGCAGTGCGTCCTGCTCACAGTGTTCAGCTAGATCCGTTCCTGCTATTTACATTTAGTGCAGTGCGTCCTGCTCACAGTGTTCAGCTAGATCCGTTCCTGCTATTTACATTTAGTGCAGTGCGTCCTGCTCACAGTGTTCAGCTAGATCCGTTCCTGCTATTTACATTTAGTGCAGTGCGTCCTGCTCACAGTGTTCAGCTAGATCCGTTCCTGCTATTTACATTTAGTGCAGTGCGTCCTGCTCACAGTGTTCAGCTAGATCCATTCCTGCTATTTACATTTAGTGCAGTGCGTCCTGCTCACAGTGTTCAGCTAGATCCGTTCCTGCTATTTACATTTAGTGCAGTCAGTGCGTCCTGCTCACAGTGTTCAGCTAGATCCGTTCCTGCTATTTACATTTAGTGCAGTGCGTCCTGCTCACAGTGTTCAGCTAGATCCGTTCCTGCTATTTACATTTAGTGCAGTGCATCCTGCTCACAGTGTTCAGCTAGATCCGTTCCTGCTATTTACATTTAGTGCAGTGCGTCCTGCTCACAGTGTTCAGCTAGATCCGTTCCTGTTATCTTCCTACTGACAGGCAGGCTTGTCTGGTTACAGTATATAAAGCTACCTGAAGAAAATTACAGGTGTTCTATCCCAGCTTAGTGCAGCTACAGGCCATTAGTATGTCTGGAAGGCCAAGAAGGAGAGGCAGACAGTCACAAGCCAATAAGAGAGGGCAAGCAGGCTCTGTGTCTAGTGCTGGTCGTGGAGACGGTGCATCCTCATCAGCACGTGGCCATGGGACACGCTTGGCCTTTTTTTCGGCAGCTGGCCGTGTTGAGCCGCAACATGCAGAAAACTTGGTCGAGTGGATGACCAAGCCGTCCTCATCCTCCTCATCCTCTCTCACCCATGCCCAGGGTGCTTTGTCTGGCAAAGCAGCGGCCTCTTCCCTCAGCTCAATGTCATCAGTGACTCCTTCCCTAGCTCCACCATGTCCTCATGAGGATTCCCTCGAACTGTTTGACCACAGTGTTGGGTACATGCTCCAGGAGGATGCCCAGCGTTTGGAAGGCTCTGATGATGATACTGAGCTCGATGAAGGCAGTAACATGAGCACGGACAGAGGGGGTGCCCAAGAAGGACAGCAATCTGGCAGTCATGCTCCCCCTGCTGCAGCATACTGCCAGGTTTGCTCCAGTGATGAGGAGGGAGGGGATGATGAGGTCACTGACTCAACGTGGGTGCCTGATAGGAGAGAGGAGGAGGAGGAGGAGGAGGAGGCGGCACATCACCAACGAGGCAGGATGCCCTCCAGGGGCCAGCCTAAGGGCAGCACATTGACTGCATCACACCCCAAAGCTCCACATGTGCAGGGCGCTGCAGTCTCTGCGCGTTATTCAAAAAGTTCTTTGGTGTGGGCCTTTTTTGAGACGAGTGCATCAGATCGCACCGCTGCTATTTGCAACATATGTCTCAAGCGTATCTCGCGTGGCCAAAACATCTCCCGCTTGGGTACCACATGCTTGACCAGACATATGTTGACCTGCCATGCAGTTCGTTGGCAAGCATATCTAAAAGACCCACACCAAAGAACAAAGAGGATCTCTCCTTGCTCCTCATCAGCTGAGATTTCCAACCCCACTAGACCTTCAGTCCTCTCTGAGACCTGCAGTGAGAGGAATGAAGGTGTAGAATTAGGTGTGTCACAGCCAAGTACTTGTGGGCAATCTGCTTTTGGTACACCGACGCCAGATTGTACCAGGCAAATTTCCCTGCCCCAGCTGCTGCACCGCCGAAAGAAGTTTGCTCCCAGCCATCCACATGCCCAGCGGTTGAATGCTAGCTTGGCAAAATTGCTAGCACTTCAACTGCTGCCTTTTCAGTTGGTAGACTCTGCCCCCTTCCGTGAGTTTGTGGAATGTGCGGTTCCTCAGTGGCAGGTACCCAAACGCCACTTTTTCTCACGGAAGGCGATTCCAGCTCTCTACCGGCATGTGGAAGGCAATGTCCATGCCTCGCTGGACAGGGCGGTCAGCGGTAAGGTGCATATTACCGCTGACTCATGGTCCAGCAGGCATGGACAGGGACGTTACTTAAGTTTCACGGCGCATTGGGTGACTCTGCTGGCAGCTGGGAAGGATGCAGGACAAGGTGCAGTAGTGTTGGAGGTTGTTCCGCCACCATGCCTCCAAAATGCTGATTGTGACACACCTCTCTCCTCCACCCCCTCCTCTTCTTCTTCCTCCATGGCCTCTTCCTCGGAACCAGCGGTGCTCCGTAGGCGTTCAAGGGGCTACGCAAGTACGCAGGCCAAAAGATGCCATGCGGTGCTTGAGCTGGTGTGCTTGGGGGACAGGAGCCACACTGGGGCAGAGGTTCTGTCAGCTCTGCAGGGGCAGGTTCAGAGGTGGTTGACGCCACGCCAACTTAAGGCAGGAATGGTGGTTTGCGACAATGGCACCAACCTCCTCTCTGCCCTCCGACAGGGACAACTGACCCATGTGCCCTGTTTGGCTCACGTCCTTAACTTGGTGGTGCAGCGGTTCTTGGGCAGGTACCCGGGCTTACAGGATGTCCTGAGGCAGGCCAGGAAAGTCTGTGTGCATTTCCGCCGGTCATATAATGCCAGTGCTCGGCTGACGGACCTCCAAAAGGAGTTTAACCTGCCCAAGAACCGCCTAATCTGTGACATGCCCACCAGGTGGAACTCGACATTGGCCATGCTGCAGCGGCTGCACACGCAGCAGAGGGTCATAAATGAGTACCTGTGCGACTATGGCACCAGGACAGGGTCAGGGGACCTTGGTTTTTTTTCCCCACGCCAGTGGGCCATGATCAGGGATGCATGCACTGTCCTGTCACCATTCGAGGAGGCCACGAGGATGGTGAGCACTGACAGTGCATGCATCAGTGACACTGTCCCCCTTGTCCACCTGTTGGAGCACACGCTGCGTGGAATAATGGACAGGGCACTTGAGGCAGAACAGAGGCAGGAAGAGGAGGACTTCCTTAGCTCTCAAGGCCCCCTTTATCCAGACAGTGTTCCTGCGTGCCCGCCGATCACACAGGAAGAGGACGAGGAGGAGGAGGAGGAGGAGGAGGAGGAGGAAGATTGTGTCAGTATGGAGGTGGAGCCTGGCACTCAGCATCAGCAGTCTTTAAGGGATCAGTCCCAAGGAACACATGGACTTGTACGTGGCTGGGAGGAGGTGGCTGCGGACGTTGTTGTCCTTAGTGACCCAGAGGACTCCGGACCGAATGCCTCAGCAAACCTACGCTGCATGGCCTCCCTGATCCTGCAAAGCCTGCGTAAGGATCCTCGTATTCGTGGTATCAAGGAGAAGGACCAATACTGGCTGGCAACCCTCCTTGATCCACGTTACAAGGGTAAGGTTGCGGACCTTATCTTGCCATCGCAGAGGGAGCAGAGGATGAAACATCTTCGGGAGGCCTTGCAGAAAGGTCTGTGCAACGCGTTCCCAGAGACTGGGAGGTTACAAACTCCTGTTTCTGGACAACGTGTTGCTGAGGCTTCGGTCAGTCAAAGAAGGAGCGGTGGAGAAGGTGGCCGTCTGACCGATGCGTTCAGACAATTTTTTGGTCCGCAGCCCCAAGGTATGATCGGTTCCAGCAACCATCGCCAGCGTCTGTTTTACATGGTGCAGGAATACCTAGGGGCAAGATCAGACTTGGACACCTTTCCCACCGAAAATCCTCTGGGTTACTGGGTCTTGAGGATGGATCACTGGCCAGAGCTTGCACAGTATGCAATTGAGCTACTGGCCTGTCCTGCATCCAGCGTTCTTTCGGAACGCACATTCAGTGCTGCTGGAGGCGTGGTAACCGATCACAGGGTGCGTCTGTCCACTGACTCGGTCGATCGGCTGACCTTCATAAAAATGAATCAGTCTTGGATCACCACCAGCTACCAAGCACCTGATGCTGATGTAACTGAATAATTTTTTTCAGATCCCTTCAAAGACTGCCTATGCTGATGCTGAGTGACTATCCCTGAGTAATTATCCTCTTCCTCCTCAATCATCACGCTGATAGCTTGTAAGAACATTTTTGGTTCTGGGCGCCACCACCAGTGCCTAAGGCACAATTTTTCAGCCCCTGTATAACAGGGGCGTGTAATTACAATGTTTGATGTAATACTTTGCAGCAGGGCTCGTTCCTGCATTCCAACTAGAGTGTCTGTGAGGGGTTGCAGTGTTGTGGCACCAGCACCAGTGCCTAAGGCCCAATTTTTCTGCCCCTGTCTAACAGGGGCGTGTAATTACAATTTTTGATGCAATACTTTGCAGCAGGGCTCGTTCCTGCGTTCCAACTAGAGTGTCTGTGAGGGGTTGCAGTGTTGTGGCACCAGCACCAGTGCCTAAGGCCCAATTTTTCTGCCCCTGTCTAACAGGGGCGTGTAATTACAATTTTTGATGCAATACTTTGCAGCAGGGTTCGTTCCTGCGTTCCAACTAGAGTGTCTGTGAGGGGTTGCAGTGTTGTGGCACCAGCACCAGTGCCTAAGGCCCAATTTTTCTGCCCCTGTCTAACAGGGGCGTGTAATTACAATTTTTGATGCAATACTTTGCAGCAGGGCTCGTTCCTGCGTTCCAACTAGAGTGTCTGTGAGGGGTTGCAGTGTTGTGGCACCAGCACCAGTGCCTAAGGCCCAATTTTTCTGCCCCTGTCTAACAGGGGCGTGTAATTACAATTTTTGATGCAATACTTTGCAGCAGGGCTCGTTCCTGCGTTCCAACTAGAGTGTCTGTGAGGGGTTGCAGTGTTGTGGCACCAGCACCAGTGCCTAAGGCCTAATTTTTCAGCTCCTGTTCAACAGGGGCATGTAATTACAATTCTTGATCTAATATTTCACAGCAGGGCCCTGTGAGGGCTTACAGTGTTTTGGCCACAGCAACACCTAAGGCCCTAATTTCTGCTGAGTATATAGGGCAGGACCCTACTTTCAAACATCTAACTTACAAACGACTCCTACTTGCAAACGGAAGGAGACAACAGGAAGTGAGATGAAATCTACCCCTAGGAAGGGAAATTCTCTCATGTAAGAGTTAATATGGGAAAACAATTTCTCCTTTCCACTGATGCTTTCCAATCCTTGTTCCACAAAAAAACCCAAATTTTCAAAAAACATTTTTCATTGGGACAAAAAAGTGAGGTGAAATCTTCTGAAGAGGAGGAAAGACGCAAAACAAATGTCACAGGGGTGATAACCCTTCCCTATGTTTTCCAAAAAGCTTAGAAAAGATTTTTTGGCTGGAGCTAAACACGTTAAAAATGTTCAAAATTACAAACAGATTCTACTTAACAACAAACCTACAGTCCCTGTCTTGTTTGCACCGCCTGTATACTGCTGTTCAGAGTATATAGGGACCTTTCCTTATTTTAATTTGGGTGCGGGGTTCCCCTTAATATCCATACAAGACCCAAAGGGCCTGGTAATGGACTGGGGGGTACCCATGCCGTTTGTCTCACTGATTTTCATCCATATTGCCAGGACCCGACATGACATTAAACCCGCAAGCAGTTTTAAATGAGATTTTTTCCTTTAAAAATGACATTTGGTGCAGGGACTGTTCTAAACATGGGAAACACGCGTCACTTTACAGGCATACTATAGACACCCCCCAGGTATGATATTTAAAGGAATATTTCACTTTTTTTTTTTTACTTTAAGCATCATTAAAATCACTGCTCCCGAAAAAACGGCCGTTTTTAAAAGTTTTTTTTGCATTGATACATGTCCCCTGGGGTAGGACCCGGGTCCCCACACCCTTTTTAGGACAATACCATGCAAATTAGCCTTTAAAATGAGCACTTTTGATTTCGAACGTTCGAGTCCCATAGACGTCAATGGGGTTCTAACGTTCGTGCGAACTTGCGGTCCGTTCGCGGGTTCTGGTGCGAACCGAACCGGGGGGTGTTCGGCTCATCCCTACTGATCACCAATGTAAGGAGCATTCTTCTCACTGATCACCAATGTAAGGAGCATTCTTCTCACTGATCACCAATGTAAGGAGCATTCTTCTCACTGATCACCAATGTAAGGAACATTCTTCTCACTGATCACCAATGTAAGGAGCATTCTTCTCACCGATCACCAATGTAAGGAACATTCTTCTCACTGATCACCAATGTAAGGAGCATTCTTCTCACTGATCACCAATGTAAGGAGCATTCTTCCCACTGACTACCAATGAATGGAGCATTTTTCCTTTCTATCACCTATAAACTGGTTCTATCAGAGGACCTAGACCTGAAAATAATTTCAAAGGTTCTTTGTGGCAACATTTCTGAGAGAGGCTGCTGTAGACGGTGGATTATGGGGCTCCCAGAGTTCTAGAAATTATTTTATATACTTTTTGCTCATTATGCATTTCTACTAATGTTTTTCTAAGGCTCCCTTAAAAAATGTTAGAATTGTATTTTGCTCAGAGCACAAGAACACCCAACAGTCCAATTATCCTGTTTCCAGCTGTCATTACCCCAGAGGGTCACAAGCTTCTTCCATCAAGGACTTGTCATGTTTGAAACATTTGTTCTGTAAAGATACAATGTTAATATTTCTCTTGTTGTTTGGGAAATGGGAATCCATTTGTTATTACAAATAAGTTGGAGATCAAATCAGAATCCATTTATTAACAATTCTCGGTACTTCCAAGGGGGCTGTGATTTATTTGCTTGCAATGACAACAAATATGTTGTCACTTAGAACATACTTGAATTTCCCTTAATAACATACACTTCTTTTCTCTATCGACCATACGTGAGATATTAGACTCGACTAATTTCTGCTGACGCCTCCTGAATGTATTTTTTTGCTGATGGATCCAATAACATATTGCATTGAAATACTAATTTCTCTTGGTAGTTTTGTTTAGAACCATTTTTGCAGCAACGTGTCCACAAAGACAAATGACCTCCTATTTATATCCTCCTCCAGCTGCGAGGGACTACAGGTCTCAGCAGCCACAGCTAGTCAAGCATGTTCTTTGCAGGCTGAGGTGCACCATTTGCCCACTCTTGTAGTAACCAAAGCTGAATATTGACTAGTTGGCTTATATAGGTTAAAACATGTCTAAAAAAACATAAATGTAATATATCAGGGTTTTCTAGTCCTTAGATGTGGTGCCTGTATTTGTTTTCTTTTTTTTCCCAGGCTTTATTTTTTTGTTGTTGCTATTATCAGCCTCATATAGAGCAGCCAGCATAATACACTATATTACCAAAAGTATTGGGACACCCGCCTTTACACACACATGAACTTTAATGGCATCCCAGTCTTAGTCCATAGGGTTCAATATTGAGTTGGCCCGCCCTTTGCAGCTATAACAGCTTCAACTCTTCTGGGAAGGCCGTCCACAAGGTTTAAGCGCGTGTCTATGGGAATGTTTGACCATTCTTCTAGTCTTCATGTGTGGCGGCAACCAGGTGAGGAGTTCAAAGACAAGTGTGTCTTGCCTACAGTCAAGCATGGTGATAGGAGTTTTATGGTCTGGGGCTGCATGAATGCTGCCGGCACTGGGGAGCTACAGATCATTGAGGGAACCATGAATGCCAACATGTACTGTGACATACTGAAGCAGAGCATGATCCCCTCCCTTTGGAGACTGGACCTCAGGGCAGTATTCCAACATAACGACCCCAAACACACCTCCAAGACCACCACTGCCTTGCTAAAGAAGTTGAGGGTAAAGGTGATGGACTGGTCAAGCATGTCTCCAGACCTAAACCCTATTGATCATCTGTGGGGCCTCCTTAAACGGAAGGTGGAGGAGCGCAAGGTCTCTAACATCCACCAACTCAGTGATGTCGTCATGGAGGAGGGGAAGAGGACTCCAGTGGCAACCTGTGAAGCTCTGGTGAACTCCATGCCCCAAGAGGGTTAAGGCAGTGCTGGAAAATAATGGTGGCCACACAAAATATTGACACTTTGGTCCCAATTTGGACATTTTTACTTAGGGGTGTACTCACTTTTGTTGCCGGTGGTTTAGACATTAATGGCTGTGTGTTGAGTTATTTTGAGGGGACGGCAAATTTACACTATTATACAAGCTGTACACTCACTACTTTACACTGTAGCAAAGTGTAATTTCTTCGGTATTGTCACATAAAAAGATAGAAGAAAATATTTACAAAAATGTGAGGGGTGTACTTACTTTTGTGAGGTACTGTATATATATATATATATATATATATATATATATATATATATGTATTAACTGAATTATGTTGTACTTTTTTAACATACTGTACATACAACACATACTTTTCAGACCTACCACCAATTTTAGACTCTAGTTTTTTGTTGTTTTTTTAAAATATGTGCATTATTATGTTTATTTTTTTTTTAATTTATATCCTCTTCCAGATCAGGCTTTTTCTGGCACTTTTTGTTTACATGTAACAATCAGTATTTTTTTTTTTTGCTAGAAAATTACTTAGAACCCCCAAACATTATATATTTTTTTTAAAACAGAGGCCCTAGAGAATAAATTGGTGGGTTTTGCAAATTTCTTTTGGGAAGGGTCCTATACACTGACATTATTGCCGCCACGACCTCACGGCAGGAGCGGTGTGTTTTCTCTTTGTAACTTTACAAGTTTTTTATGTTGTTTTTGCACATGTCCTCGCAATTTTATCTATTAAATGCTACACTATATTAAGTATATTTTTGGCTCCCGGTGAGCTTTTTTTATACAGTTTTTAGCCCCACTGAAGGGGCACGTGGATTCATTGCTGTCTACTCCGCTCCCACCTGGAAGACGATTGCTGATGCAAGACCCCACAAATTCTTTGAAAAGAGAAGTGTTCACAGACTTTACAACTTGCTATCGCTATGAACTATTTCACTTTATGTTCAATCATACATTGATGTTTTTTTTTATATTCACATGTTGTTTTTCACTTGGGAGAATCATTTACTCTATTTTTAGCGCTGCACTTACTTGATTTTTTTTTTCAATTTATTATTTATTATTTTTATATGGTATGTGCGCAGCGGTTTTTCAAACGCAATTTTTGGGGAAAAAATAAACTTTTTGGAATTTTATTGCCAAAAAAGCAATACACAACCCAATTTTTTTTTTTGTTAAATATAACAGATGATGTTACGCCAAGTAAATAGATACCAAACGTTTTAAAATTGCGCATGCCTGTGCAATGGCGACAAATGGCGTAAATAATACTATCCATAGGCGACGCTTTGAAAGCCTTTACAAGTTACTACTTTAGGAGGTCTAGTGCCAGAATGAATGTCTTTTTTTTAATTATTAATTTATTTCATATTTTTTATTTTTACAAAAAAAAAATTCTCTCACTTTAATTGCTTTCACAAGGAATGTAAACTTCCTTTCTGACAGCAATAGGTATGTGACAGGTACTCTTTATAGAGAGATCTGGGGTCTATGAGACCCCCAAATCCTTCCTCTGCCCTTAAAAGCATTCAAAACACCAAGATCGGTGAGATCAAATGCTTTCAATTTTTTTTTTAAAATGGCGCCATTGACATCTGGGTAAACTGGAAGGGATGTCATGGCTTCCAGGTTTCTATAGCAGACAGCCATTAAAAGCTGAACCTGACTTGTTCGGCTTCCTGACCAGCCAGCGCATCCGGTGGGACGGGAGAGCCCAAGCAAGCCATGGAAGACGGCGGGGGGATCCCCTCCCACTGTTCGTAAAAGCAGTTCAGCAGGTAGTTAGCCTCTAGGATTGCTTTTACAAGAGTGCCAACCAGCGGCTCTAAAAAAACGGGTGATACCTCCAGCTGCAGGAACTTAGAACCCCCAAACATTGTATATTTTTTTTAAAGAAGAGGCCCTAGAGAATAAATTGGTGGGTTTTTCAATTTTCTTTTGGGAAGGGTCCTATACACTGACATTATTGCCACCGTGACCTCACGGCAGGAGCGGTGTGTTTTCTCTTTGTAATTTTACAAGTTTTTTACGGCCTTTTTGCACATCACTGGTCGGGAAGTGGATATTTACACTGTTTTTATGCTTCCTAGTCCTGATGAAAGGGGACCCCCCTCGAAACATGTTGGATTGTTGTCTTTGGCCTTTCTGATGACATAAATATTCTTCGACTCCTCTATCTTTGGTGTGGTGATCGTGTGTTTCCTATTTTAAAAAACAACAGCAATTCTACATTGCGGGACATAGCCACAACTGCGAACCAAAGTTTTGGCTGGTGGTTGTGGTACGGCACAACTGAACCCAATAGGCGAGTTTGGCAGGTGATCAGCTGTCACATCAGTCTGATGAAGGGAACGTCTCTTGAAACACATTCCCAGCATTCTTTGTGGTTTCATTGTGCTCACGGCGGTGTTCAGGGGCGGGGATTCTCTCCACTGTTGGCAAATACGGTGACTACATCGGCCCCAGTCTCGGCTTATTGGCGGCTCTGCCGGCATTGCACCCACAGAGACACTTCTAACATACCCAGCTGGTCAATCCTTCCATCTATGCACTGCCGGGACAAGGTCATCCAGCACCCAGGGCAAAGATACATAAATAATAATAATAATGATAAAAACATATTATTATTATTATTATTAATTCATTCTATTCCATTTGTTTAGATGCAGCATTCATTATTTCGGATACTTCGGAACTTTGGATAAATTTGGCCCCTGTTAAAAATGCTGCGGCTGTTTCATGTGACCAGCCCCCCCCACGCCTATTTTTACCACGCCCCCCCCCCCCCCACCTGCCCACCCACCTGTCTGAAATTATTTTATTACCAGTGCCTTCCTGTTCTAGTATTTATTGTACTGGAGTCACAGGGACAGGAAATGGAGAATAATTTCTCCATTGGGGTCTAGACAATTTGTTTCGTTCTGAATTTGTTTTTTAATGAATTTCAACAAATTCATTAATTCGGATATATCTGAAAACCCATTTAAAATTTTTTTTGCAAATATTTGTAAATTCATAAATTCGAAAATTCGTAAATTCGAAATCCAAAAACTCGAAAATCTGAAATAATAACTAACTAATAATAACTTAACTATTACTAACTATTAAATTATAGGTATTGGAGTTTCCTTTCAAATTTGGCTGTTAGTGAACGAATACGAATTTATCCGAAGTTACGAATGATCCGAAATAACAAATGCCGCATCTAAACGAATGGAACGTAACAAATTAATAATGATAAATAACAATAATAAAAACGTATTATTATTATTTATTATTAATTCGTTCAGTTACATTTGTTTAGATGCGGCATTCGTTATTTCGAATAATTTGGAACTTTGGATAAATTCATATTCGTTCACTAACAGTAAAATTTGAAAGAAAAAAAATCGTTCGTTTTCGTTTCATTCGTTTTTTTTTTTTTTTTTTAGGCCATTCGTAACGATTGCAATTCATAAATTCGTAAATTTGAAAATTTTTTAAATTCGAAAATTCAAAATAAAAAATAAAATCAAAAAAGAATAACTAACTAACTAACTAACTAACTAACTAACTAACTAACTAACTAACTAACTAACTAACTAATAATAACCAACTATTAAATTATAGGTATCATTTAATAGTTAGTTATTATTAGTTAGCTAGTTAGTTAGTTATTATTTTGGATTTTCTTTCTTACTCAGAATTTTCGAATTTACGAATTTTCAAATTTTCAAATTTACGAATTGCAATCATAACGAATGACCCGGAAAAAAAACAAACAAAAAAACAAACAAACAAATAAAACGAAAACGAACAATTTTTTTTTGGCAGTCCATATGTCTAGTGGGGTCACAGAGAGGAAATACAGACTGTAATTTCATCTCTTCCACACTCTCTATTCAAAGTTATTTTATTCAATTTTTTTTTGTAGGCTTTACTACTGTACAACGCATATGGTCTACACTATCTGGTAAGGAGCCAACCTTATCTTATATCACGGGTGGTATCACTGTGGTGATCAGCATTGGATGTAATCACTATCTATTTGTTGGATTGCTTATATTTTTTGGATAAGAGCAGCATTCACTTCTAATTGGATATGGGACTTGATATTTTTTTGTGGGAATTATTAATTTTTAAAAAAATTTTAAATTTGTGAATTGGGACTTATTACTTGTTTAGAGTATTTCAATATTGATTTCCTTATGTAGGGGAATTTTTTTTATGAAATATAAATTTGGATTTTTTTCACATTTTTGAATCTATTTTTCTGGGTATATTTTTAGTTTTTTTTTATCACATTATGCACACTAAGTACGGTATATTTTCTATTGTGTTGTAATCATTTAGCACCCCGCCATTTAATTTATTTACTACACACATATAGTTTATCTCATAAAGAGTCGTGATAAAGAAAATTTCCTTTATTCAATAAGAAATCCCATGTGTATTTGCCACATGCAAAAAGTATTGCACTTACTTCAAAAGTACAGGTATGAACATTCATGTCAACAAGTTAAAATCGAAGTATAGCAAGAAAAAAAAGAAAGAAAGAGAGAAAAAAAAAAAATCTTTCATTTGCAAACTGAGGCAGCAAATTGTCTGTAGGCAGCGCCGTGCCCGCCATGTGACCACAAGAACCAGATAGAAAACAAAAGAATAACATTTACACGGCGAATGGGCCGATGGAAAGACACTCCGCTTCTATGGCACCTAATAATAGATTTCATGGTCCTTGTGGACTTTGTCCAAGAAAAAAGTGAAAAAATTGTTCGTTTTGCCGCCAAGGAGAAAGCGGTTAAAGTTTGTGCTTGTGGTTTGAGTTTGCTATAACTTCCAGTCTGGCCCAAAGTTTTTGTGGATTGTCTGGAATGTGAGTCTGCGTGCCATCCGCGAGTTATAAAGTGGTATATATGTAGACGAATATGATGACCAGCAGGTTGAGTATGGTTCCGATGATCCCCAGCATGGCCAGGATTGTCTCCTCTTTACTTTCTTTTTCTTGGCTTCCTCTGTCATCTTCTCCTCCCCCAGGGATGACCATTTTGGTCAAAAATTCCAAATTTCCCTTCCTCTGGTTCACCTAGAAGAAGGAAAAACAGGGTAATGGATTATTAACCACTTGCTTACTGGGCACTTAAACCCCCCACCTGTCCAGACCAATTTTCAGCTTTTAGCGCTGTTGCACATTGAATGACAATTGCGCGGTCATACAACACTGTACCCAAATTAAATTTTTATCATTTTTTTCCCACAAATAGAGCTTTCTTTTGGTGGTATTTGATCACCTCTGCAGTTTTTAGTTTTTGTTACAAAAATTGAAAAAGACCGAATTTAAAAACATTTTTTTTTATATTTTTTAAATATTTTGTTATAAAATTTTGCAAACAAGTAATATTTCTCCTTCATTGATGTACGCTGATGAAGCCGCACTGATGGGCACCAATAGGTGGCAGTGATGGGCACTGATGGGTGGCAGTGATGGGCACTGATGGGTGGCAGTGATGGCAGCACTGCTAGGTGGCACTGATTGGCACCATTGGTGGGCAGTGATAGGTGGCACTTGTGGGCATTGATAGGTGGCACTTGTGGGCATTGATAGGTGGCACTGTGGGCACTGGCAGGTGGCAATGGCAGGTGGCACTGGCAGGCACAGATAAGGCATATGTGCCTCCTTCCTCTTCGGGACCGATGTCTCTTTAACATAAGCCTGTGATTTGCTTTTTTTTCTCCTCACGCTGACAGCGTGAGGAGAAAAAAAAAACAATTACTGAGCTTTTGTTTACATCATGTGATCAGCTGTCATTGGCTGACAGCTGATCACATGGTAAGGTGCCGGGATTGGCCCCTTACTCGGATCTGTGATCATCCGAGTCTCCGTGACTCGGTGATCACAGCGCGTGCACCGGGAGGACGTCCCATAACGGCCTCCCAGAAATTGAGGTCCGAGCTGTGGCCGTCATTCGGCTATGGCCCGGACCTCAAGCGGTTGCTCGGGGTTCCTTGAGCTGAGGCTGATTGACCTCCAATATGATAGTAGCTGAATAAATATGGAGCTAATGCCACCTGGCAGGGCAACAGCATGACACCAATGATCTTTTTAGCTGTCTGTAAGGTTGGCATTCGTCTAACTGACCACCAATGTAAGGAGCATTCTTCTCACTGATCACCAATGTAAGGAACATTCTTCTCACTGATCACCAATGTAAGGAACATTCTTCTCACTGATCACCAATGTAAGGAACATTCTTCTCACTGATCACCAATGTAAGGAACATTCTTCCCACTGATCACCAATGTAAGGAACATTCTTCTCACTGATCACCAATGTAAGGAACATTCTTCCCACTGATCACCAATGTAAGGAACATTCTTCTCACTGATCACCAATGTAAGGAACATTCTTCCCACTGATCACCAATGTAAGGAACATTCTTCTCACTGATCACCAATGTAAGGAACATTCTTCTCACTGATCACCAATGTAAGGAACATTCTTCCCACTGATCACCAATGTAAGGAACATTCTTCCCACTGATCACCAATGTAAGGAACATTTTTCTAACTGATCACCAATGTAAGGAGCATTCTTCTCACTGATCACCAATGTAAGGAACATTCTTCTCACTGATCACCAATGTAAGGAACATTCTTCCTACTGACCACCAATGTAAGGAACATTCTTCTCACTGATCACCAATGTAAGGAACATTCTTCTCACTGATCACCAATGTAAGGAACATTCTTCTCACTGATCACCAATGTAAGGAACATTCTTCTCACTGATCACCAATGTAAGGAACATTCTTCCCACTGATCACCAATGTAAGGAACATTCTTCTCACTGATCACCAATGTAAGGAACATTCTTCCCACTGATCACCAATGTAAGGAACATTCTTCTCACTGATCACCAATGTAAGGAACATTCTTCCCACTGATCACCAATGTAAGGAGCATTCTTCTCACTGATCACCAATGTAAGGAGCATTCTTCCTTCCCACTGACCCCCAATGTAAGGAACATTCTTCTCACTGATCACCAATGTAAGGAACATTCTTCTCACTGATCACCAATGTAAGGAACATTCTTCTCACTGATCACCAATGTAAGGAACATTCTTCCCACTGATCACCAATGTAAGGAACATTCTTCTCACTGATCACCAATGTAAGGAACATTCTTCTCACTGATCACCAATGTAAGGAACATTCTTCTCACTGATCACCAATGTAAGGAGCATTCTTCTCACTGATCACCAATGTAAGGAACATTCTTCTCACTGATCACCAATGTAAGGAGCATTCTTCTCACTGATCACCAATGTAAGGAACATTCTTCTCACTGATCACCAATGTAAGGAACATTCTTCTCACTGATCACCAATGTAAGGAGCATTCTTCCCACTGATCACCAATGTAAGGAGCATTCTTCCCACTGATCACCAATGTAAGGAACATTCTTCTCACTGATCACCAATGTAAGGAACATTCTTCTCACTGATCACCAATGTAAGGGACATTCTTCTCACTGATCACCAATGTAAGGAACATTCTTCTCACTGATCACCAATGTAAGGAACATTCTTCCCACTGATCACCAATGTAAGGAACATTCTTCTCACCGATCACCAATGTAAGGAACATTCTTCTCACTGATCACCAATGTAAGGAACATTCTTCTCACTGATCACCAATGTAAGGAACATTCTTCCCACTGATCACCAATGTAAGGAACATTCTTCTCACTGATCACCAATGTAAGGAACATTCTTCTCACTGATCACCAATGTAAGGAACATTCTTCTCACTGATCACCAATGTAAGGAGCATTCTTCTCACTGATCACCAATGTAAGGAACATTCTTCTCACTGATCACCAATGTAAGGAGCATTCTTCTCACTGATCACCAATGTAAGGAACATTCTTCTCACTGATCACCAATGTAAGGAACATTCTTCTCACTGATCACCAATGTAAGGAGCATTCTTCCCACTGATCACCAATGTAAGGAGCAGTGGCGGAACTACCGCCATAGCGACACACGCGGCCGCTATGGGGCCCGCAGCTGTTAGGGGCCCCCCGGACCGGTGACAGGCGGCTCCGCGGGTGACAGCGGGTGGCTTTGCGGGCCCGCGGGTGAGAGCGGGCGGCTCCGCGGGTGAGAGCGGGCGGCTTTGCGGGCCCCCGGGTGAGAGTGGGCGGCTCTGCGGGTCCGCGGTGAGAGCGTGGGCGGCTCCGAGGGCTGTCAGGCGGTGAGTCAGCTGGGCGGCTCGTGTGTGAGCAGGCTGGCCAATCAGGGAGCTGGCAGCCGGGGGTGCATAGAGATGACATCATCTCTCACCGCCCGGCGCCCTCCCTGCATCCCTGCAGTGCAGTTTTCCCCCCTCACTGTGCAGGCAGCCTCGGGAAGCAGAGAGATGACCTTATCTCTCTGCTGCCTGACTCTGGGACACAGCATGAAAGTGACACAGGCAGCAAGTGACAAGGTGAAGTGGCAAGTGACAATCCGGGACGTGTGGCAAGTGACTATCCGTAATGTGTGGCAGGTGACGTGGCAAGTGACTATCCGTAATGTGTGGCAGGTGACGTGGCAAGTGACTATCCGTAATGTGTGGCAGGTGACGTGGCAAGTGACTATCCGTAATGTGTGGCAGGTGAGGTGGCAAGTGACAATCTGTAATGTATGGCAGGTGACGTGGCAAGTGACTATCTGTAATGTGTGGCAGGTGATGTGGCAAGTGACTATCCGTAATGTGTGGCAGGTGATGTGGCAAGCGACTATCCGTAATGTGTGGCAGGTGACGTGGCAAGTGACTATCCGTAATGTGTGGCAGGTGAGGTGGCAAGTGACAATCTGTAATGTATGGCAGGTGACGTGGCAAGTGACAATCTGTAACATGTGGCAGGCGACGTGGCAAGTGACAATCCGTAATGTGTGGCAAGTGACAATCCGGGACGTGGCAAGTGACAATCCGTAATGTGTGGCAGGTGACGTGGCAAGTGACAATCCGTAATGTGTGGCAAGTGACAATCCGGGACGTGGCAAGTGACAATCCGTAATGTGTGGCAGGTGACGTGGCAAGTGACAATCCATAACATGTGGCAGGCGACGTGGCAAGTGACAATCCGTAATGTGTAGCAAGTGACAATCCAGAAAGTGGCAAGTGACAATCCGTAATGTGTGGCAGGTGACGTGGCAAGTGACAATCTAATGTGTGGCAAGTGACAATCTGGGACGTGGCAAGTGACAATCAGTAATGTGTGGCAGGTGACGTGGCAAGTGACAATCCGGGACGTGGCAAGTGGACAATCGGCAACATGTGGCAGGTGACATTCTGCAACGTGTGACAAGTGACAATCTACATCTGGTGGCAGGCGACGTGGCAAGTGGACAATCCGCAATGTGTGGCGGGTGATGTGACAAGTGACATTCCGTGACAAGTTGCATCTGGTGGCAGGCGACGGTGTCAAGTGACACGCTCAGGGCTCCCACTGATTCTGCATTATGGTGAGTTGAACTAGTTCATTTTATATAACAGAACAGAAATTGGTTAGAAGGCATGGAGGTCAGCAATGTGTGTCCTTTAGGGGCTGCATACAGTATACTGCATACTTTGTTGTTCATAATTAATATAAGCTGTTGCCTGGGTACTGTGCCACATGGGTGCGGTAATCTGTTGTTCAATGGCATTAGTTATTTTTTTTGTGGAGGGGGTGGTTTGCAGGGGGGGGGGCGGTTTGCAGGGGGGGGGGCCCATACAACATTTTGCTATGGGGCCCTGTGATTTCTAGTTACGCCCCTGGTAAGGAGCATTCTTCCCACTGATCACCAATGTAAGGAACATTCTTCTCACTGATCACCAATGTAAGGAACATTCTTCCCACTGATCACCAATGTAAGGAACATTCTTCTCACCGATCACCAATGTAAGGAACATTCTTCTCACTGATCACCAATGTAAGGAACATTCTTCCCACTGATCACCAATGTAAAGGGAATTTTTTTCCCACTGACCATGAATAGAGTGGTTTTAGCAAGGGTTTCTCAAAACCTGAAAATAATTTCAAAGGTTCCCTCATGGTAAAATCATTGAGAAAGGTTGCTAGAGAGTTATTTTACAAAATATCCAGTGGTCGTGGCCACCCCCCTCTATCATCAATAGGTAGATTCATGCATTGCATGAATTTATCTATGGCCACCGCTGCCACCCCCTATTCAAGCGCCCAGCTTGAATTCCGGCGCCTGAATTACAGCGGCGTTTTTTTTTTAAGAACCTGATTAGAGCCATAGAGTCTAATAGGCGTCAAAAAAGGGTAACAACGAGCGCCATGCTTGCCGCTCCCAGTTCACCCAGCTGTGTTAGAAAAGCAAATGAATATTTGCTTTTCTCCGCCAATCAGGTGCTCCTGTCTGTTACCCATCACCTGACTGGCAGAAATGACAGGCACTGTGATTGGACACCTATCAGTCGTCCATTCATAGGAGAGGAGAATGGGAGAAGAGGTCAAACACATGGAGGAGTGGCACCGCTTGCCGCCCGCTGCCGTCACCCGCTGCCCAAGCGAAACAGGGTAAGTGCCGGGCAGACGGCGGGGGGCACAGTGGCAGCATTCAATGGGCACAGTGGCAGCATTCAATGGGCACAGTGGCAGCGTTTGATGGGCACAGTGGGAGCATTTGATGGGCACAGTGGGAGCATTTGATGGCACAGTGGCAGCATTTGATGGGCACAGTGGTAGTATTTGATGGGCACAGTGGGAGCATTTGATGGCACGGTGGCAGCGTTTGATGGGCACAGTGGCAGCGTTTGATGGCACAGTGGCAGCATTTAATGGGCACAGTGGGAGCATTTGATGGGCACAGTGGGAGCATTTGATGGCACAGTGGCAGCATTTGATCGGCACAGTGGCAGTGTTTGATGGCACAGTGGCAGTGTTTGATGGGCACAGTGGCAGCGTTTGATGGGCACAGTGGCTGCATTTGATGGGCACAGTGGCGGCGTTTGATGGGCACAGTGGCTGCATTTGATGGGCACAGTGGCAGCATTTGATGGGCACAGTGGCAGCATTTGATGGGCACAGTGGCTGCATTTAATGGCACAGTGGCAGCACTTGATGGCACAGTGGCAGCGCTTGATGGCACAGTGGCGGCGTTTGATGGCACAGCGGCAGCGTTTTATGGGCACAGTGCTGCGCTTGATGGGCACAGTGGCGGCGTTTGATGGGCACAGTGGCGCTGTTTCATGAGCACAGTGGCTGCGTTTGATGGGGTTTTTTTCAGAATTTTTCAGTTTGTTTGCGCCCCCCCCCCCAAAAAAAAATTTAGAGCGCCAGCCGCCACTGAACATATCCAAACCAATAGTACACACTTTCTACTATATGCTATTGAAGTTTTAATTCAGACAAACCCCAGTGAACTATGTATACATTTCCACTGATAAGTTCCTTGGAGTCCTACCTTTCCAGCTTACACAACTTTAAAACCCTGAAAAAGGGGGAGGTACCCAAGCGTGTGAAATGCGTTAGCTCATTTATTTTATTGTTACTCCTGTATGAAGTAATTGAAAGCCCTCTTGGACCCTACGATCATTGGTGTGGTGTTCTTATTATATTTTCTACCATTAATTTTAGGTCATAAAAGAGATGTTTGAATTTCTCTACTGACGTAAAATTAGAACTTACTGACTGAGCGTGCGGAGCGTTCCCAAGTTCCAAGTAAAAAAGAAGAAGCAATTCCCGGATCATTTGGTGGAACCAATTACGGTAACAGTATCAGACATCTCTCATAGCACATTGGTAAATAGCTGGCCAACGAAGAAATGCTTCCTCAAGTGCAATAATAAAAGCCAGCTCCGGCTGCACTGAGCTTATGTAATGTGAACAAAAGCAGAACCAGGAGCAACAAACTTGTCCGCAATTATTAGATTCAAACTGCAGGCGGACAGGCTCCTTCAACAGACGCTGTCACTTCCTACATTTCACAGAAGATCCGCTGGAGTCCCCTCCACCGTCCGCCTGCCTGACACCCTCCTGAGATCCGCTTCATGGCCATACAATGTTTCTATCTTCATCTTTTTTTATTTAATGTGTGCCCCGCCCCCTGAAAACAAGACCCTCCCCATTTTTTTCCCCTATTTTTTTGGTTTGAGTTTCCCCGCACATGATTGGTTATTTGGAGTACAGGCTATTTTTGATTACTTTAACCACGTGACCTCCAGAAGGTTTTACCCCTTTCATGACCAGGGCATTTTTTTTTGCTATTCAGCACTGCGCTACTTTAACCACTTCAATACCGGGCATTTTCACCCCCTTTCCGCCCGGGCCAATCTTCAGCTTTCAGCGCTCTCACACTTTGAATGACAATTGCGCGGTCATGCAACACTGTACACAAATGACATTTTTATCATTTTTTTTCAGACATATAGAGCCTTATTTTTGTGGTATTTAATCACCTCTGGGGGTTTTTTTTATTTTTTGCTATATAAACAAAAAAAATACCAAATTTATTTTTATTTTTTAAAAACACATTTTTCTTATTTTATGTTATAAAATTTTGCAATGCCGGGACAGTACAAAATGCCAGGACAGTACAAATACCGCCCCAAATGACCCCTTTTTGGAAAGTAGACAGTCCAAGGTACTTAGTAAGGAGCATGGCAAATTTTTTGAATAATTTGGAAAAAGATTTCAAGCACAATTTTTTTTTGTTTTTACATATTGTCCCCAGTGCAGCGTCCTCATATAACTGGTGTTGCGGTGATCAGAGATCCTGACTGGTGACACTAGGTAAAAAAAAAAATAAAAATGTACAATTTCTTTCTTTTTTTTTTTTACTTTTTTACATTTTTTTTCTTTTACATATTGTCACCTAGAATAGTTCAGTGTCTGTCAGGTAGATGCATGCAGGCAGCTGCGCCTGATTGCCTCCACACACCCCCGGTACCGCCCCCCACCACGCGTGTGCGCGCCCGCAATGTTTTCCAGGCTCTGCTTGCCCATCTGCGGGCACGGGTCCGACACGGCGGGTGGAGGTGGGGGAGAAGAGCAGACACATGTCCACTTATGTCCATACATTCAGTGGAGCACTGAGCACTACATTCAGTGGAGCAATGAGGAGCCAATGAGAGTCTTTTAGACCCTGCATGTCTCATTAAAGAGAACCGGTCACCTAAAAATCATCACACGTGATGAAAAAAACTATTTTTTTAAAAATTATATAGAATTATTGCTCTCACTCTAGCGGGTCTAATAGACCCCTGATGTCTCATAAAGACAATGCTGCTGCTAACTTCAGTGGAAGGCAGGAGAGACATTAGGGGTATAGTAGACCCTCCCGATGTCTCATTAAAGACAACGCTACTATTAATTTCAACAGGGGGCAGGAGAGACATTGGGGGTCTAATAGACCCCCCGATGTCTCATTAAAGACAACGCTACTATTAACTTCAACAGGGGGCAGGAGAGACATTGGGGGTCTAATAGACCCCCCGATGTCTCATTAAAGACAACGCTACTATTAACTTCAACAGGGGGCAGGAGAGACATTGGGGGTCTAATAGACCCCCCGATGTCTCATTAAAGACAACGCTACTATTAACTTCAACAGGGGGCAGGAGAGACATTAGGGGTCTAATAGACCCCCAATGTCTCAGTAAATACAATGCAGCTATTAACTTCAATGGGGGGCAGGAGAGACATTAGGGATCTAATAGTCCCCTGATGTTTTAAAAGAGGAAGCCATCCAAATAGATCATATGGGTTGCCATCATCCCTAAATATCAAGAATAAAAAAAACCCAAATAGGTAATGGGACTTTAAAGGCAACAGAGTATTAAAAAAGAATAATTTATAATTACAAACAACACAAGAAAATTGAGTACAGAGTCACAATAAACATATAAGCGTAAGGATAATAATAATCGTAGAACCACTAAAAACAAGAGCGTGAAGCAGTCATGGTGTATGTGCAGTCTTCCACATGGCCCTACGCGTTTCGGGATTTATCTGAAGCGTCCCTTCATCAGGGGCAGTCAGTGGAACAAAAATCGCACCAAACCCAGCATAGTTGGAATCTCACCACGACCGTATCAAACAACAACACCCCAGAATCCAGGAGGGAAAAAGGGGGGAGTGTAGCTGGCCCCACTTTATCCACACTGGTCCACCCAAACACAAAAGAGGGCAGTGCGCACCGAGACGGACAGTACCACCAATGTGGATCAAAGCTTACCAAAGTAGAAAGCCAGGGGGAGAATGTGTACCGATGGATAAGCAGAAAAGGACGATCCGAACTGGGGCAAAAAATATGGTACAGTGCTCCTAAATATATTGCTTAAGTAGTATCCAGTCACATAAAAGGATTAGCGCAATAAGAGCTATCTGGCATGTAGAGCCCACAGAGCAAGCCGATCATCCGTCCGCTCACTTCGCCTCCATCAAATATCATAGTCCCCTGATGTCTCATTAAAGACAACACAGCTATTAACTTCAACAGGGGGCAGGAGAGACATTAGGGGTCTAATAGTCCCCGATGTCTCATTATAGACAATGCTACCAATAACTTAATAAATAATGGCAATAAAGGCTACACCACCAGGGAAAGGGACAGATCCCACGGTAGTTGGGGGTCAATGATCCCCAGAGTAGATAAAAAGGGGTGACTCTGGGGCTTCTAAATGTATTTTTTTTACAATCAAGCGATGGAAAATTTCAAACTAGCTCACTGGCTCTGGTATGGAGGCTCCCATGCAGGCTTCCCTTGGTGGGAATTGACTCAAACCATAGAACTATAGGAAATAAAGGTTTCAAACTAAAAGATGAGATTCCAAGATGCTTTTATTGTTAATAATCTGGTCATATAAAACAAACAGTGCGTTTCGGGGGACAATCCTCCTTCATCAGGGATATTTAGTAGATTCTAAGTGCTATCCCGTGACCAAATTTATTGACTGTTTCATGGGATGGGGCAAAACCATAAAATACATCTTGGACTCTCTCATCTTTTGGTCTGGTCCTTCTCTCTATATTTCTATGATTTGAACAATAAAAGCTTGGCGGGGGGTTTTACTCTTCTGTATTCTATCTACCAATGGGGCAGTAGCGGCCGGTGGTAATTTTCTTTGGGGGGGGGGGGGGGGTGGAGAACAGTAATCTCCTGCCCTCATTCTATGCATGAATATATCCATTAGTCATATAGGAGGTGGTGTGGAGAGAAGGGAGTGGCGTAGAGAGAGGGGGCGGGGCCCGGGCGCCCCTAATGGACACCTGTTCAGGTGACAACTAAGAGGGGATTTACCCTCCCTTTGGAGATATTTCCACTAACTTCCTGTTTTATCTACTACAGGAAGATAAAAAAAATCATCCTAACAGGGCAGAGAAGACAAGTCAGTCTTGCACAGGTGTAGCGGCTCCTCTCCTGGACTGAAATGGCTTCCTCTGATTTCGCTGCACACTGTGAGCTTCTCACCATGTGCATTAGAAGCTGCAGCAAGTCAGATAGAGCCCCACCTCATTTCCTGGCAGGAGGACAATCAGCATCATCATTATCCCTGGCCCGCCCCTTTCATTCATTGGACTTCAGTTCTTTCAATTGTGGAGGCTCAGCATCACATGTGGGTGTTACCTATGCAAATACAGCCTGCATAGGAACGTCCTCTCCTCTAGATTGCCATCCATGAATCAAGGCTTTTTGATATTTGCATAACTCCTCCCACTGCCTGAATCAGAGCTGAGTGCTCTTGAGTAGGGTTGCCACCTTTCCTTCGACCCGGCCCAAACACTTTAGCAGTGCATGGCAATTTATTTGAAGGGGGAACGCTGTGGACTGTGGTGTAAAGGGGAACTCTGATGTAAGGGGGTTTCTGCCCACAAAAGCTCCCGCTTACTTTAGAGTTTCCAGCATTTCCCCTTAAATCAGGGTTCCCAAAGTCCCCCCTTACATCCGAGTCCACCGGGCACCCTTTATATCTGAGTCCCCCTTATCTTGTAGTGAACACACTCGTTCAGAGGCAGGAGAGAGAAGGGAGGAAGGGGGGAGACTTCAGACATTGGACGGTGAGCTCCCTTAGACGAGGATGGAGGCTCAAGCATTGACACCTTTCACCCACAAAGTATCTTCCGGCTTCTGAGTATCAAATTTCCAGGCCATGCATCCCTTTCCTGACCACAGAAGACCAGGGATTGGAGTGTGGGTGGGCAGACAGAGGGATAAGGTGTCAGAGCTCAGCCCTTCCTTCTCTGAGCTGGCCACTCAGCTGTCGGCTAATTGCCAGCTCCTATCTCTCCACAGTTACTCAGCTGTTGATGATATCTTGCTCGTCAGTCCTGCCTACTTAAGCCGTCCAGTCCAGAGGATCTCTGCCTTCGCCTTGGTCAACATCACAGAAACTCCTGCGATCCTGTTCAAGACTGGCATTGCTGACATCCCTTCTGGCTCCAGATCCCGCTTGCTGTTCCACTACATTGATCCCTGACTTCTGGCTTGGCTGACTATCCTTTCCGGTTACTGAACTTTGGCTATGTTTTGATTACGTTTGTTCTTTTTACTTTTATTATTAAACAAGTGGGATTTAACTGTACTTCTGTCTCGGTCTGATTTAATGGTTTCTGACATAAAGGCATGAACAGCAGAAGGGAATCAAACCCTCTCTCCTCTCCTGTCCATGTATGGGGGTGGGGCCCGTGCTCACAACTATGTCCTTGGCAGTTGTGATACTCAGTTAGTTGGGGAACCGCAGTCCATTCTCAATAATGTGTCCGGGCTTGAGAAGTTCTGAATCCCGGACACACGATTCTAAACCCGGAATTGTCCGGGTGAATCCCGGACGGGTGGCAACCCTAATCTTGAGAGGAACACTTAGGCCAGCCCCTCCCAGCAGCCATGATCTGCCTGCATTGAGTAGAGAAGCACAGAGACCCAGCGCCTACATCACTACTCAACAGTAAACGGCTTCAAACGTGCTTGGGACAAACATAGATCTATACTCAGACAAAAAAAAAGTTACCAAAAACAAACAAAAAAATAAATAACAAAAACAAAAAAGAAAAAAAAAGGGGCAGACTCAATGGACTACTCTGTCTTTTATTGGCTGTCACTCTTCTATGTTTCTATCACTGTGTCTATAATAAGGCTTGTTTGCCTCCTCCCCCCTCTGCTGCCACATTTGGTACCTTTTTTTTTGGGGGGGGGGGGTACCCGCTTTTCACAGATACCCATCTCCCATTTCCAGTTCAGTTCGCTGAGGTGAAGTGAGCCAGAAATTTGCATTTTAATGTGTGAAATAAGTATTTGACCCCTACACAAAACGTGACTTAGTAGTTGGTGGAAAAACGCTTGTTGGCAATCACAGAGGTCAGACGTTGTAGTTGGCCACCAGGTTTTCACACGTCTCAGGAGGGATTTTGTCCCACTCCTCTTTGCAGTTCCTCTCCAAGTCATTAAGGTTTCCAGGCTGATGTTTGGCAAGTTAAACCTTCAGCTCCCTCCACATATTTTCTATGGGATTAAGGTCTGGAGACTGGCTAGGCCACTGCAGGACCTTAATATGCTTCTTCTTGAGCCACTGCTTTGTTGCCTTTGATGTGTAATTTGGGTCATTGTCATGCTGGAATACCCATCCATGATCCATTTTCAATGCCCTGGCTGAGGGAAGGAGGTTTTCACCCAAGATTTGACAGTACATGGTCTCATCGATAGTCCCTTTGATGCAGTGAAGTAGACATGTGCACTGCCGAAAAAAATCCAAATTAGTTATTTAGAATAAATTTGGAAAAATTCTAATTCGGTACGTTCCATTGGTATAGATGCAGGATTTGTTATTTCGAAAATTCATAAATTCGGATAAATTCGTATTTGTTACGTTCACTAACAGGCAGCCAAATTTGAAAGGAAATTAAAATACCTATAATCTAATAGTTTATAACTATTATAGTTTTATTACTATTATTGTTATTATTATTAATAATAAATAATAATAATGCAAAAAAAACTATAATAATGGTTAATAAACGTAATAATTTCATTATAATAGAAATGATCAGAATGTTTTTTGTTCTTTTGGATTTCTCGGATTTTCGTTCTTATTTTCAGATTTTTGTTCTTTCGAATATTCGGATTTTCGTTCTTTCGAATTTTTCGAATTTTGGATTTTCGTTCTTTCGAATTTTCGTTCTTTTTGAAAATTCAGAAAGATTCATTAAACGTTTTTTGTTAATTCCGGTCCGGTGTTTCCGAATTAACAAATATGCCGAATGTTTATGAAAAACTCATTCGGAACGAAACAAATTGCACATGAAGTTGTCCTGTCCTTTTAACCAGAAAAACCCCCCAAAGCATAATGTTTGCACCTCCATGTTTGATGGTGGGGGATGGTGTTCTTGGGGTCATAGGCAGCATTTCTCCTCCTCCGAACACGGCGAGTTGAGTTTATGCCAAAGAGCTTGATTTTGGTCTCATCTGACCACAACACTTTCACCCAGTTTTCCTAGGAATCATTCAGATGTTCATTAGCAAACTTCAGATGGGCCTGCACCAGTGGCATTGCTATGGGGGTGCGGGTGTCACCTGCCAGAGGCTCGCCTCAGACTGGCACCGGAGCCGCATTGAGAGGGTGCCACTCAGCGGCTGCCTTTCTTCCATCCGGGATCTTCTCTGCTCCACGCAATCTGCGGGGAGAGAGAGTGGGGGATGAGGGAATGAGGCAGAGAGATAGGGCGCCCTGGTCCGACTCCGATTGTCCATCACACCCCCACACACCGCGGCCGCAATCACATCTTTGTCCCAGCTGGCTGCACACACTGCAGATTGGACTATAGCTGCCTCCTCCTCGGCTTCGACATTTCAAGTACACAGGCCAGGAGGAAGAGCCGAGGAAGAGGGACACCATGCTACAGCACCTGCCCTGAGGTATGTAATAACAGGAGTATTGCAGAGGAGGGGGACATGGTGATGGGGGGGGGGGGGGGGGGGCATTGGCAGGTAACAATTATGCTGCCAGGAGCGATTTTAGGGGGGTTAGAGGATAGGTGCTAGGGGTGCTTTTTTGGGTTAGAGAGGACTTGTACTAGAAGTAGAAGGAGGAGGACAGATTTAAAGTTTAACCCCCAGCACAATTCCTCTCCTCTCCCAAAGCACCCCCTAGCACATATCCCCTAACCCCCCAAAATCAAAGAGCCCATCCTGGCTCCATCCACCCCCTTGATCCCATCCCTGCTCCATCCACCCCCCTGATCTCATCCCTGCTCCATCCATCTCCCCCCGATCCCATCCCAGCTCCATCTACCCTCCTGATCCCATCCTGGCTCCATCCACCTCCCCCTGATCCCATCCCCCTGATCCCAACCCGGCTCCATCCACCCCCACCGATCCCATCCCGGCTCCATCCACCCCCTGCTCCATCCATCTCCCCCTGATCCCATCCTGGCTCCATCCATCTCCCCCTGATCCCATCCTGGCTCCATCAATCTCCCCCTGATCCCATTCCAGCTCCATCCACCCCCCTGATCCTATCCCGGCTCCATACACCACACCTGATCCCACCCCCATGATCCCATCCCTGCTCCATCCACCCCCCTGATCCCATCCCTGCTCCATCCACCCCCCCGATACCATCTCGGCTCCATTCACCCCGCTGATCCCATCCCTGCTCCATCCACCCCCCGATCCCATCCCGGCTCCATTCACCCCCCTTAGCCTATCCCAGCTCCATCCAGCTCCCCCGGTCCCATCCCAGCTCTATCCACCCCCATGATCCCATCCCGGCTCCATCCATCCACCCGCCCCGTTACCATACCGGCTCCATCCACCCCCTGATCTCATCCCTGCTCCATCCTGGCTCCATCCACCCCCCGATCCCATCCCGGCTCCATCCACCCCCCTGCTCCATCAATCTCCCCCTGATCCCATCCTGGCTCCATCCATCTCCCCCTGATCCCATCCTGGCTCCATCCATCTCCCCCTGATCTCATTTCAGCTCCATCCACCCCCCTGATCCTATCCTGGCTCCATACACCTCCCCCTGATCCTACCCCCATGATCCCATCCCTGCTCCATCCACCCCTCTGATCCCATCCCTGTTCCATCCACCCCCCGATCCCATCCCGGCTCCATTCACCCCCCTTAGCCTATCCCAGCTCCATCCAGCTCCCCCGGTCCAATCCCAGCTCTATCCACCCCCATGATCCCATCCCGGCTCCATCCATCCACCCGCCCCGTTACCATACCGGCTCCACCCACCCCCCTGATCCCATCCCTGCTCCATCCTGGCTCCATCCACCCCCGATCCCATTCTGGCTCCATCCAATCCACCGATCCCATTCCGACTTTATCCACCACCCCGATCCCATCCCGGCTCCATCCATTCCCTGAATCCCAACCCAGCTCCATCCATTGTGGCAGGTTAAGGGGGTAGAGCCACACCGATGCACTAGTATGCTTTGAGCCGGGGGGGGGTGACACCAACCCTAGTGATGCCACGGGCCCGTACATGTGCTTTCTTGAGCAGGGGGACCTTGCAGGCGCTGCAGGATTTCAGTCCTTCATGGCGTAGTGTGTTACCAATTGTTTTCTTGGAGACTATGGTCCCAGCTTCCTTGAGATCATTGACAAGATTCTCCCCTGTAGTTCTGGGCTGATCCCTCACTGTTCTCATGATCATTGAAACTCCACAAGGTGAGATCTTGTATGGAGCCCCAGACCGAGGGAGATTGACAGTTATTTTGTCTTTCTTCCATTTGTGAATAATCACACCAACTGTTGTCACCCTCTCACCAAGCTTCTTGGCGATGGTCTTGTAGCCCATTCCAGCCTCGTGTAGGTCTACAATCTGGTCCCTGACATCCTTGGACAGCTCTCTGGTCTTGGCCATGGTGGAGAGATTGGAATCTGATTGGTTGATTGATTGATTGATTGATTGATTGCTTCTGTGGACAGGTGTCTTTTATACAGGTAACAGGCTGAGATTAGGAGCACTCCATTTAAGAGAGTGCTCCTAATCTCAGCTCTTTAGCTGTATAGAAGACACCTGGGAGCCAGAAATCTTGCCGATTGATAGGGGATCAAATACTTATTTCACTCATTAAAATGCAAATCAATTTATAACTTTTGTTGAAATGCATTTTTCTGGATACTTTTGTTGTTATTCTGTCTCTCTCTGTCATAATAAACCGACCATTAAAATTATAGACCGATCATTTCTTTGTCAGTGGGCAAACGTACAAAAGCAGCAGCCGATCAAATAATTTTTTTCCCTCACTGTATACTTACCTGAGCCCCATCTCAATCCAGCGATGTCTCGGCAGCCTCGGCTCTCCGGGGACTCTCCCTCCTCATTTGCTGAGACAGGCGTGGTGCAATTGGCTCCCGCTGCTGTCAATCACAACCAGTAAGCCAATAAGGAGAAAGAGGTGGCGGGACCGACCCGCAGGCTCTGCGTGTGAATGGATAGACAGAGCAGTGGCTCGGGAGCAAGCACGCACCAGTGCCCCTATAGCAAGTGGCTTGCTATTGGGGGGCACTGGTCAAGGGGAGGAGCCAGTAGCGCTGATGGGGGACCCAAGAAGAGGAGGATCATTACACAGAGCAGGTAAGTATAACATGTTTGTTTTGGGGTTTTTTTACAAAAAAGTCGAGCCTTTAATATCACTTTGATATTGCGCTGACTGTATATAGACCTTTAAAATACATTTGGTTTTGACTTCGGACATTTTAGTGGCTTGGAAGGATTTGAATGCAACATTGGCGCCATTGGATCCCTCTGCTATAAATCGCAGCTAGACACTTGCACTGCTGAAATATTTATTTGTTTTCGTTTTAGTTTCATTCGTTTTTTTGTTTTTCTGGTCATTCGTTATGATCGCAATTTGTAAATTTGTAAATTCGAAAATCCGAAAATTCGAAAAATAGGAAAGAAAATCCAAAAATTCTAAATAATAACTAACTAACTAATTAATAATAACTAACTATTAAATTGTAGGTATTGGAATTTCCTTTCAAATTTGGATGTTAGTGAATGTAACAAATACGAATTAATCCGAAGACACAAATGATCAGAAATAACGAATGCCGCATCTAAACAAATGGAAAGGAACAAATTATTAAATAACAATAATAATAATAAAACGTTTTTAATATTATTATTGTTGTTATTTATTATTGTTAATTTGTTACGTTCCATTAGTTTAGGTGCGGCATTTGTTATTTCAGATAATTCGTAACTTCAGATAAATTTGTATTTGTTACGTTCACTAACAGCCAAATTTGAAAGGAAATTCCAATACCTATAATTTAATAGTTAGTTATTTCAGATTTTGGAATTTTGGAGTTTTCAAATTTAGAATTTAAAATTTCTGAATTTTTGAATTTCCGAATTTATGAATTTACGAATTTTTTAATTTACGAATTTTCAAATTTTTTAATTTCCAAATTTCCGAATTTTAGAATTTCCAAATTTTTCGAAATTTTGCATTTACGATCTTATGAATTTTTTACTTTATGAATTTCCGAATTTTTGAATTTCTGAATTTCCAAATTTTTGAATTTCCGTATTTTTGAATTTTTGAATTTTTGAGTTTCCGAATTTTTGAATTTCCGTTCTTACGAATTTTTGAATTTCTGAACTTACGAATTTTAGAATTTACGAATCTTTGAATTTATGAATTTTTGAATTTATGGTTTTGGTATTTATGAATATTCAGAAAAATTTGTTAAACTGGTTTTTGTTAATTCGGATGAATTCAGAACAAAACGAATTGCACATGTCTAATCACAGCTAATGAGGAGAGAGAGGTGGCGCTACTGTGAATGGATATACAGAGCAGCGGTTTAGGAGTGAGCACGCACCAGTGCCCCCCCCCCATAGCATGTGGCTTGCTATTGGGGGGCACTAATCAAGGGGGAGGAGCCAGGAGCGCCGAGAAGAGGAGGAACGGGGCTGCTCTTTGCAAAACCATCACACAGAGCAGGTAAAGCGTGAAGTTTATTTTTTATTTTTCATTTTTACAAAAAAGCTGAGCCTTTAATATCACTTTAATATTTGCAGACCTATAAAAGGATTTGAATGCAACATTTGAATTTTGCATTGCAGTTAGGAAAATACTGCCCGTCATCATCTGCGTCTCCTCTGCCTTTTCTCTCCCTGCAAACTGACGTAAATCCCCAAAAAATAAAAAAAATAAAAATTAAAAAAAAGAAAAGAAAGCAGCCGGAACTCTTTGCCTGAAAGCACCTGAAAACGATTCTGCGTCCGCCTTCCTTCGCGGGCCCGACGCTCGTGTACACGAAGCCCGAGGATTGTGAGATGTGTGTTCTGATACCTTCCTCTTATATCCTAAAACCCGATTTAAAATTCCATTTTCGGCCTCCGCGGCGGAGATATCTGATTTCCTGCGAGCAGCTCGTGATTTCATTTATCAATCTCCACTGCTAACATTTCACTGAGATGTTTCTCGAGGTTGCCTAGAAGCGGGAACAGCAAACAGGAGCTCCTGCTACAAATCTTCGCTGTCACATGTGCTGAAGATCATCGCGGAGAATTAGAGTGTGAATTGTTTTATTCAGAGGGTCCGCGGACGGTGCGATATGTGCCGAGCTTTTCATTGACAAGGAAATCACAAAACGATGTGCAAGGGCAGCCTTCCATTCCATTCCATCTATTAGTAAGGATGACCTTCAGGGAAAAGTATCCTTTCGGGAAGTAATAATAATTATAATAACTATTATTATTATTATTATTTATTGCAGACAAAATGTTGGTTCTCATTTTTCCAAGTCATGGTTTATCTTGTAGTATATAAAAAAGTAGGACTTTGTACACTTCAGCTTTGGGAAGTTTTTACCCCCCCACCCCCTTCATGACCAGGACATGCTATCTGGCACTGCGCTACTTTACCTGGTAATTGTGCGGTTATGTAACATTGTACCCAAATGGGCTTTATATAATTTTTTTTCCCCACAAATAGAGCTTTCTTTTGGTGGTATTTGATCACTCCCGGGATTTTTATTTTTTTTATTATATAAATGAAAAAGACCGAAAATTTAGAAAAGTACCAATATTTTTTACTTTCTGCTATAAAACATATCCAAAAAATAAATAAAAATATCTTCAGAAATTTATGCCAAAATGTATTCTGATACATGTCTTTTGGTAAACAATCTCAATCAGTGTATATTGATTGTTTTGCTTGAAAGTTCTAGCATCTATAAACTATGATGTATATACTGTCATTTTTTTTTTTATATTACTAAAGTTGGTGATCAGTAACTTATAGTGGGAATCTGTGGCGGGCAATATGAGACTAACCGACACTAGGTGGAAGCTGCCGCCCATCAGTGCCGCATATCAGTGCAGCCTCACCAGTGCATCACAGCAGCCTCATCAGTGCCACCTATCGGTGCCCATTAGTGCCGCCTCATCAGTGCCGCATATCAGTGCTGCCCATCAGTGCCACCTATCAGTGCCCATTAGTGCTGCCTCATCAGTGGCCATCAGTGCTGTATATCAGTGCTGCCCATCAGTCCCACCTATCAGTGCCCATTAGTGCCGCCTCATCAGTGCCCATCAGTGCCGCATATCAGTGCAGCCTCATCAGTGCCACCTATTGGTGCCCATCAGTGCCACCTCATCAGTGCCCATTAGTGCCGCCTCATCAGTGCCCACCAGTGCCATCTCATCAGCGCACATCAGTGAAGGAGGAAAATTACTTATTTGCAAAATGTTATAACAGAAACTTAAAAAAAGATTTTTTTCTTTTCTTTTTTTTCTGTCTTTTTTCATTTGTTTAGCAAAAATAAAAACCCCCAGTGGTGATTAAAAATAAAGCTCTATTTGTGTGAAAAAAATATAAAAAAGTCATATGGGTACAGTGTTGCATGACTGCGCAACTGTCATTTAAAGTGTGACAGCGCTGAAAGCGTTGCCTCTCTGTGTGGATTTCATGCATTGCTCTTTTTACCCACATCCCGTCTGCGCTAAAGCTGAAAGATGGCGACAGCACGGGCTCAGATTGCTGGGAGGGCATCCATGGATGTCCTCCTGTGATTACTCTTCCCACACCCCCCTGCGGCACGCATCGGCACGGATTTGTGACCACTGTGTCCTTGGGATACAGCTGATCACAGATCAGGGTAAAGAGGCAATCACAGCCGCTCTTTACCACGTGACCAGCTGTGTCCAATCACATCTGATCACAGTGTAAACAGGGTTTGCTGGTTATCACCAATCTTCTCCTCACTCTGCATGAGGAGAGGAGAGCCGATAACCGGCAAATCCACACAGTGTCCTGATTATCAGTGCAACCCCAATCTGTGCCCCCAGTGCTGCTAAACTGTGCTCACCAGTGCTGCCAAACTGTGCCCACCAGTGCTGCCAATCAGTGCTGCCTGTCAGTAGCCATCAGTGATGCCTATCAGTGCAGCCTCATCAGTGACCAATAGTGCCGACTATCAATGCCCATCAGTGCTGCATATCTGTGGCCATCAGTGATGCCTGCCAGTGCTACCTATCAGTGCCTATTAGTGCCGCCTATCAATGCCCATCAGTGCTGCATATCAGTGGTCATCAGTGATGCCTGTCAGTGCTAACTGTCAGTGCCCATTAGTGCCCCCTATCAATGCCCATCAGTGATGCATATCAGTGCCTACTCATCAGTGCTGCCTCATCAGTGCCCATCAGTGCCGCCTCATCAGTGCCCATCAGTGAAGCCTATCAGTGCCCATACCTACAGCCTATCAGTGCCCATTAGTGCCGCCTGTCAATGCCCACTAGTGCTGCATATCAGTGCAGCCTTATCAGTGCCCATCAGTGCCGCCTCATCAGTGCCCATCCCTTCAAGAGGGAGGGGAGTTTGGGACTTTAAATGAGGCACATTATATGTACCTCCATCCCGGGTATAAGTACGTAAACAGAAAAAGGGAATGTGGGACTTTAAATGAGGCAACTGACTTGTGTAGGTAGAGCGGTTGGTAAACATTATTTATTTGTAACAATAATATAAAACAGATAAAAAAAGTATTTTCCTATATCTGCACATACACATGGCATAAACATAATAGATACATATATGTCAACTTGGCAGCACATAAGAGATAGTAAATATTAATAAAGTGTAATACAAGGTATTTCCTATTAGCAGGCATTGGTAACCCATATGCAAAAGAGCTGCTGTAAGATAGATGCACATACACATGAGTGGTTACATACTACTCAATGAATTTTAAATGTATAAAAGATATATATGGGCCAGTGAATAGGTAGTGAGCCAGGCTTGACTGAGCACCCCATGGAAACTCAACGCGTTTCATGGCTATCTGCCATTCATCAGGAGTTGGATACAGAAGTAAACTGTAAATACAAATGGATATATAGTATTAATTAATATGTTCTACTCCTTTAAGGGGAGAAAAAACCTCATTGGGAGAAAGAAATCTATACTCACAGGCCGGCTACACTGTACTTGGCTAGCAGTGAGGAAGATGGGACCCCAAATGGTTGTCTGTTCCGGAGCTGAGGCAAGGGACCACACCCCAGCTAGGAAAACAGTGCCCATCCCTACAACCTCATCAGCGTACATCAGCGAAGGAGAAAAATTACTATTACTATTTAGAAAATGTTATAACAGAAACTCAGAATTTTTTTTTCAACATTTTCGGCCTTTTTTCATTTGTTTAGCAAAAAATAAAAAGCCCAGTGGTAATTTAATACCACCAAAAGAAAGCTCTGCCTCAAGAAAACGATAAAAATGTCCTATGTGTACAGTGTTGCATGACCGCGCAATTGTCATTCAAAGTGTGACAGCGCTGAAAGCAGAAAATTAGCCTGGGCAGGAAGGGAGTGAAGGTGCCCGGTAGGCAAGTGGTTCATAAAGGCTTGTGGATTCTACCAAAGTGTCAGCATTTCTTTAAGATCCTGTTCCACAACTCTCACCCCTCCTTTTTTTTTGGACAATCAACATCTGCCTTACCCTATAAAAACGGATGAAGAAGTGGCTTGGATAAGCTATGAAACATCTTCAAAAGAACAAGCTAAACTGCGTGTGGCTACCACTGGCCACTTCTATTGATGCAAGGCAGATGTTGACTGTCCAGGAACAGGATGAGAGATATAAAAGGTTGTGCACTCAGCCTGTTCTAGTCATATAATCCCATCCTTTGTGTCTGTGATATGTGTTAATCCTTTGAGTCATATAGCTGAAAAAATGTGAACTGTTGTTAAATGGCCTGGGAAAACTGCGTTATATGTGGAAGACAGATGGTGTTGAATACCCCCACCTCTGTTCAGTGATGGTTGCTCCAGTTTGACGAAAATGGCCTCTTTTTAGCCATGTGAATGGAAGGATTAACACCTATGCACACTTCCTTGACACCAAGGATGGGAATGTATGTAACTAGAAGAAGGGGTTCCACAATTTTTGCACCTTCCATGCCATTCTTGGACAGCATCAGCATCTCTCTTGCCTCAAAGAACAGAAGAAGTGGCCTGACTAAGCAATAAAACATCAATAAACATTACAGAACAAGTTCAGTTGATTTTGAGCAACTACTACTGGCTACTTCTTCGGTTCTATTGAGGCAAGGCAAATGTTAGTTGTCCAAGAGTAGGATGGGAGATTTGAAATGTGTGGAACCTTCGGTTCTACTTGCATCATCCCACCCTTGGTGTCAGGAGGTCTGCACAGGTGTTAATTCCTCAATTTACGTACTTGAAAGTATGAATTGCCCTTCAAGGACATTTTTGAGCCCAGAGAGGACAACTAGTCTGCAAGAAGAATTAAAGAGGCCATCTACATCTTCCCCTGATCTCTCTGACAAAATCGATGGCACAACTATCATCCCATCCCCACATGCCAAGGTTCTAGGTGTAGTCCAGGACTCTGAACTCTCCTTTAAGCCCCACGTCCAATCACTGTCCAAATATTGCCGCCACAACCTTCGGAACATCTCCAAAATATGCCCTTTTCTAACCAATGACACAACAAAGCTCGTAATTCACTCCCTGGTCATCTCTCGTCTCGACTACTGCAACTCCCTCCTCGTTGGCCTACCTCTGTATACTCTATCCCCCCTTCAGTCCATCATGAATGTTGCTCCAGACTCATCCACCTTACCAACCAGCTCTGTCTCTGCTACTCCTCTCTGTCAATCCCTCCCCTGGCTTCCGCTCACCCAACGAATTAAATTCAATATACTAACAACTACCTACAAAGCAATTCACAACTCTGCCCCCAGCTACATCACTGACCTAGTCTCAAAATACCAACCTAATCGTTCTCTTTGTTCTTCTCAAGACCTCCTGCTCTCTAGTGCCGTGTACAGACGGTCTGACTTTTTGGCTACAAAAGTCCGACAGCCTGTCCGACAGACTTTCGATGGACTTTTGGGCGGACTTGCGGCAGACTTTCTTACGAACGGACTTGCCTACACACGATCACACAAAAGTCCGACGGATTCGTATGTGATGACGTACACCGGACTAAAATAAGGAAGTTGATAGCCAGTAGCCAATAGCTGCCCTAGCGTGGGTTTTTGTCCATCGGACTAGCACACAGACGAGTGGATTTCTGGGTCCGGCGGAGTTACGACGTAAAGATTTGAAGCATGTTTCAAATCTAAAGTCCGTCAGATTTGAGGCTGAAAAGTCCGCTGAAAGTCCGCTGAAAGTCCGCTGAAAGTCCGGGGAAGCCCACACATGATCGGATTGCCAGCCAGCTTTAGTCCGTCGGCGTCCGTCTGACGTTTGTAGATGAAAAGTCCGACCGTGTGTACGCGGCATAGCTCCCTCTTCACCTCCTCCCATGCTCATCTTCAGGACTTTTCCAGAGCCTCTCCAAGCCTATGGAACTCCTTACCCCAATCTGTCAGTCTATCTCCTACTTTTAGATGATCCCTGAAAACCCTCCTCCTCAGAGAAGCCTATCCTACCCCCACCCAGCAACTATTTTCATTTTGTCCATCTGATCATCCCCCACAGCTACTACCCTTTGTTCCACTTTACCCTCCCTTCTAGATTGTAAGCTCTAACGAGCAGGGCCCTCTGATTCCTCCTGTATTGAATTGTATTGTAATTGTACTGTCTTCCCCGATGTTGTAAAGCGCTGCGCAAACTGTTGGTGCTATATAAATCCTGTATAATAATAATAATAATAATAATAATCTACATCCGACGGGAACAACCATCCCTGAACAGGGTTGGGGGGGGCTTTTGACACCATCTCTTTGCTACATAAAATGCCTTTTTTAACATCTCTACCCTGATGATTTGAAACTTCACGCCTTCACCCATGCAAATCAATAAACACCTATACAAATGTCTGCCACTTTCTGATGAGATGATGTAACTGGAATAAGGTGGTTGCGCAACTTTCACACCTCCCCCCATAGGCGTGCGCAGGAGGTGTGCCAGGTGTGGGCACACCCTAATCACTACGTGTGGTGCCGATTGCCCCTACTGTTTCGCTTGCGTTGGCCCCCCTGCCCCACAGTGATGCTGGCTTCCCTCTTCTCCTCTCCTTGCCCCGGCTGCTGTGGTGGTTTCAGGATGGAGAGCGGGGGGAAAGGGCTAGTAAATATGTAATTTACTAGCCCCTTCCTTTTATGAATGAACACAAAGAGCGATCGGTACCAATCACTCACTGTTTTCATTCATAACTGAAGCATAGTTTACCGTGTGAATGAAAAGGGAGCCCCTCAGTACTTCCCATTCATTCATTGCCCCATGCAGCTGAGGCTGCAGAGAAAGGCATTGGAGTTTGAGCTTTGGGGTGCACACCCTAATGCATGAAAGGGGGGGAGCCAGCAGCACTGCAGCGTGGGGGGGGGCAGGCAGTAGGGGGAATCGGCACTGCACATAGTGATTAGGGTGTGCCCAGGCACACCTAGCACACCCCCTGTACACACCTATGCCATCCTATCCTGTTCTTGGACAATCAACATCTTCCTTGACACATTCCATGATGTTTTGATTAAGGTGTGAATTTTGCCCAGGGCTGCTGATAGGGGGTACAACCGACCCTCCTGTACCAGGCCCAAGACCCATCAGGTCAGCAGGGGGGGCAGGTTCTGCTGGAAACCAGGATGAGTCATTATTGGTTAGAAGTGCCACCCATCAGACTGGTGCTGGCCCTGTTCCTTGCAGCTTGTAATGTGATTGGAGGAGACCGCCCAGGTTATGGGGGGGAGGGACCTCAGTCACAATCACTCCCAACCTATCAGCCATGCCATGTTGGGGACAGAGAACTGTGCAAGGAGTCCCAAGGCAATATCTCTGCACATGCTAACTGTTCTTGCAGGTTTTAAATCCAGAATGGCTACTGTTCCTATAAGAAGGGAGGGACCCAGTGTCTCCTTTCTTATAGTGATTCTAAAGTATTTTTTTTTTCTTAAAGAGGGAGTCCACCCAAAAAATTTTTTTTAAAAGCCAGCAGCTACAAATACTGCAGCTGCTGACTTTTAATACATGGCCACTTACCTGTCCCAGGGTCCAGCGATGTCGGCAGCCGACGCCGATGAATCGCTCGACTCTCGGCAGCTGCCGCCGCCATCCTAGGTAAGGGTATCAGGAAGTGAAGCGCTGCGGCTTCACTTCCCGGTTCCCTACTGCGCATGCGCGAGTCGCGCTGCGCGTCGTAACTGGTCCCCGCTATCTCCTGGGACCTGTGTGTTTCCCAGGAGACAGCGCGGAGGGACAGGAAGAGGCATAGACTCCCGTGGGAGTCTATGCCGGAAGTGGGTGCAAATACCTGTCTTAGACAGGTATCTGCACCCCCCTCCCCCCTGAAGGGTGCCAAATGTGACACCGGAGGGGGGGAGGGTTCCGAAAAGCAGAAGTTCCATTTTTGTGTGGAACTCCGCTTTAAATAACAGACATGTTATACTTACCTGCTCTGTGCAGTGGTTTTGCACAGAGCAGCCCCGATCCTCCTCTTCTTTCCTCCCAGTGACACCACCGGTGCTGTGGCATTTTTTCCTTTCTTTGATACCATGGATGCATGATGGATCCCCTGCCCTATATGTATGAAAAGTAGTGTCACCTGATGGCACTCTAGGGGTTCGGCTCCCTCTAGTTTCACCAGGAGATGCCAGTCTTCACCAATCCCTAACACAGGTCCCTTAGTGCATTCTGTTGTGATTGTATTACCATTGACTGGTCCGGCCCGGAAAGAGAAGGAAGCCTTCTTCCCCCAAAATGCATTGTCTGTATCTGATGATCTTACCGGTTAAATGTTTCAAAAAGTCCTTTAAGTGAGATGAACTTTTTTGCTCCTCTGTACACGATCAAGAATTTACCATCTGGTGAGCGTTTCCTGTACTGCTATCATAGAGGGCGTGGCCTAGGACCAGTACAGGGTCCACCAATACTATACTTTAATCACGGATCTGGTTCGCTGATGGAAAAATCACTTTACGGTTGATCCATCTGAACCACTTTTCATTTCTATCGGACCAACACTATCACACACTTATCAGGCTCTAACGTTCTGTAGAAATGTTACACTGTATCCCTTGGTACAAAGATGTACAAAGATGTAATGTATGCACAGTGGAACCTTGGATTACGAGCATAATCCGTACCAGGATAATGCTTGTAATCCAAAGCACTCGCATATCAAAGCGAGTTTCCCCATAGAAGTCAATGGAAACGAAGATAATTTGTTCCGCATTAACTTCTATTGCATGCAATACCATATGTGGCCAGAGGTGGGGGGACACTGGAGAGCCTCGGAAATACTCGGGGACAGCTCGGCTGAACTCAGAAACCCTCGGAAAGGCTTGGAAACACTCGGGAGCTGAGTATTTCCGAGTGATTCCGAGTATTTGTGAACTGCTCCGAACTGTTCCGAGTGTCACCGGCACCCCCACACCTCTGGCCAAATGCGGTACTGCACACCCTATTAGCTTGAATTCTGCTTGTTTTGCGAGACAACACTCGTAAACCGAGTCAGGATTTTTTTAAAAAGTTGCTCGTCTTTCAAAACGCTTGTTAACCGTGTTACTTGTTAACCAAGGTTCCACTGTATTTCCTGTGTTCCACAGCTCCATCTAGTGGCCATAATGTGTTTTTTTATTTTATTTACCAATGACCGTAATAAAAGATCATTCGTGCAGGATTCTTTAAAGAAAATAGACCAAAGAGACTTGCCTAATCACACAGAAATAACGTACAAGCCAATTCGCTGGATGAATGGCTATGCAAATATTTTATCAATAGACCCCCTTGGTTTTCCTTCCAATGGAAAGACACCATTGGCGGCCCGTAATGCAGGGGGCGGCCCTCCTATGCGTTCGGCCCCCTAATCTACATGCAGGGCGCTGGACGCATGGATTCTAGTCGTTCTTTTCAAGCACATGATTAGAGCCAGAGGCTCTAATTGGCTTCAAAAATGGGTGGGCTCGTGGCGCCCTGAGCCCACCCAGTTGTGTGACCATAGCGAATGAAAAGTGTGAGTACAGTGTAGTGTGAGTGTAGTGTGTCATTATAGTGTGAGTACAGTGTAGTGTGAGTGTAGTGTGAGTACAGTGTAGTGTCAGTATAGTGTGTCATATAGTATGAGTACAGTATAGTGTGAGTGTAGTGTGTCATTATAGTGTGAGTACAGTGTAGTGTGAGTGTAGTGTGTCAGTATAGTATGAATACAGTATAGTGTGTCATTATAGTGTGAGTACAGTGTAGTGTGAGTGTAGTGTGTCAGTATAGTATGAGTACAGTGTAGTGTGAGTGTAGTGTGTCAGTATAGTGTGAGTACAGTGTAGTGTGAGTGTAGTGTGTCAGTATAGTGTGAGTACAGTGTAGTGTGAGTGTAGTGTGTCAGTATAGTGTGAGTACAGTGTAGTGTGAGTGTAGTGTGTCATTATAGTGTGAGTACAGTGTAGTGTGTCAGTATAGTATGAGTACAGTGTAGTGTAGTGTGTCAGTATAGTGTGAGTACAGTGTAGTACGAGTGTAGTGTGTCATTATAGTGTGAGCATAGTGTAGTTTGAGTGTTGTGTGTCATTATAGTGTGAGGACAGTGTAGTGTGAGTGTAGTGTGTCATTATAGTGTGAGTACAGTGTAGTGTGTGTGTAGTGTGTCAGTAAAGTATGAGTACAGTGTAGTGTGTGTGTAGTGTGTCAGTATAGTGTGAGTACAGTGTACAGTGTAGTGTGAGTGTAGTGTGTCAGTAAAGTATGAGTACAGTGTAGTGTGAGTGTAGTGTGTCATTATAGTGTGAGTACAGTGTAGTGTGAGTGTAGTGTGTCATATAGTATGAGTACAGTATAGTGTGAGTGTAGTGTGTCATTATAGTGTGAGTACAGTGTAGTGTGAGTGTAGTGTGTCAGTATAGTATGAATACAGTATAGTGTGTCATTATAGTGTGAGTACAGTGTAGTGTGAGTGTAGTGTGTCAGTATAGTATGAGTACAGTGTAGTGTGAGTGTAGTGTGTCAGTAAAGTATGAGTACAGTGTAGTGTGAGTGTAGTGTGTCATTATAGTGTGAGTACAGTGTAGTGTGAGTGTAGTGTGTCAGTATAGTGTGAGTACAGTGTAGTGTGAGTGTAGTGTGTCAGTATAGTGTGAGTACAGTGTAATGTAGTGTGTCATTTAGGGATGAGCCGAACACCCCCCGGTTCGGTTCGCACCAGAACTTGCGAACAGACCAAAACTTTGCATTTACGTTAGAACCCCATTGAAGTCTATGGGACTCGAATGTTCGAAATCAAAAGTGCTCATTTTAAAGGCAAATTTGCATAATATTGTCCTAAAAATTGTTTGGGGACCTGGGCCCTGCCCCAGGGGACATGTATCAATGCAAAAAAAAGTTTTAAAAACAGACGTTTTTTCGGGAGCAGTGATTTTAATAATGCTTAAAGTGAAACAATAAAAGTGTAATATTCCTTTAAATTTCGTACCTGGGGGATGTCTATAGTATGCCTGTAAAGGGACGCATGTTTCCCGTGTTTAGAACAGTCTGACAGCAAAATTACATTTCAAAGGAAAAAAAGTCATTCAAAACTACTCGCGGCTATTAATGAATTGCCAGTCCGACAATACACATAAAACGGCATGGGATTTCCCCACAGGGGAACTCTGAACCAAAATTTAAAAAAAAACTGTTGTGGGGGTCCCCCTAAATTCCATACCAGGCCCTTCAGGTCTGGTATGGTTATTAAGGGGAACCCCGTGCCAAAATTAAAAAAAAAAATGACGTAGGGGTCCCCCTCAAAATTCATACCAGACCCTTCAGGTCTGGTATGCATTTTAAGGGGAACCTCGAGCCACAATTAAAAAAAATTGGCGTGGGGTCCCCCCAAAAATCCATACCAGACCCTTATCCGAGCACGCAACCTGGCAGGCTGCAGGAAAAGAGGGGGGGACAAGAGAGCACCCCCCCTCCTGAACCATACCAGGCCACATGCCCTCAACATTGGGGGGGTGCTTTGGGGTAGCCCACCAAAGCACCTTGTCAACATGTTGATGAGGACAAGGGCCTCATCCCCACAACCCTTGGCTGGTGGTTGTGGGGCTCTGCAGGCGGGGGGCTTATCGGAATCTGGAGGCCCCCTTTAACAAGGGGACCCCCAGATCCCGCCCCCCCTGTGTGAAATGGTAAGGGGGTACAAAAGTACCCCTACCATTTCACAAAAAAAGTGTCAAAAATGTTAAAAATGACAAGAGACAGTTTTTGACAACTCCTTTATTTAAATGCTTCTTCTTTCTTCTATCTTCTTTCTTTTTTCTTCTACCTTCTTTCTTCTATCTTCCTTCGGTTTCTTCCTCCATCTTCTTCTTCTTCTGGTTCTTCTGGTTCTTCCTCTGGTGTTCTCGTCCGGCATCTCCTCTGCGGCGTCTTCTTCCCTTCTTCTCCTTGGGCCGCTCCGCATCCATGATGGCACGGAGGGAGGCTCCCGCTGTGTGACGCTTCTCTCTTCATCTTTTTCTCTTCATCTTCTTCTCTTCATCTTCTTTTCGGGCCGCTCCGCATCCATGATGGCATGGAGGGAGACTCCTGCTGTGTGACGCTTCTCCTCTTCTGACGGTTCTTAGATAACGGGGGGTGGGGTCACCCTCTGACGCACGGGGACTTGACGGGGACTTCCCTGTGGCATTCCCCGTGACGTCAGAGGGGGCGGAACAGTTCAGCCCGAGCATGAGTTTGGGCCGAACATTGGCCAAATTTGCAGGGTGTTTGATGGATGCGCACTGCACAGTGCATTATGTGCCCCAATTGGGTAAAGCTTTGCCCAATCAGGGCTCAGTAAAAGCTGGCTGCGGCACCAGGTCTGATATGGATTTTGGGCGGGGGGACCCCACGCCGTTTTCTTTTTTTTGGCGTGGCATTAGCCTTAACTGTTAGGGCTGCACTGTTCACCTCCAACACTAACGGGCAACATCACTAAACAGAGGAAATGATGCCCTGCCTGAGGGCAGACCACGTCCACTTTTGCCTGTGGGCATAGACGCTGCTGGCTCCCTCAAAGTGGCATGGAAATGTCTACCTCTCCTTGTTGGCTACCCCAGGCCCAAAAAAAAGAAAAAAAGAAAGCGGCCCCCCCCCCCTCCACAAAATCCATACCAGACCCTTATCTAAGCATTCATAATTAAATAATGAACCAGTGAATTATAAACGTTAATACACATATATCATACTATGGATATAGTTAAAGTGCCTAGTGCATAACTGTGTATTACAAGCAAAAAAATAAAATAAATACCGTATTTATCGCGTATAACACGCACTTTTTTCCCCTTAAAATCAGGGGAAAATAGTGGGTGAGTGTTATACGCCGATCCCCGCCGATCCCCGCCGATCCCCGCTAATTGTGATCTATCGGCGGCGATCGCCGCCGACATTCACATAGCGTGTCGTTTTAAATATGGCGCCGCGGACTTCGGAGGGACTCGGCGGAGCTGAACGAGCGCCGCTGAAATCACAGTGACCGCTCTGAGCCGAGATACACATAGTCGAGTGTATTCGGCTCTTTCCGGCGCTGCTCACAGTCACGCCCAGTCCCGCCATTGGACCTGTGTTATGTCCATCATAGGGCGGGACTGTGAGCGGCGCCGGACAGAGCCGAATACACTCGACTATGTGTATCTCGGCGGTGTTCGTTCTGCTCCGCCGAGTCCCTCCGAAGTCCGCGGCGCCATATTTAAAACAACATGAAGCTATGTATATGTCGGCGGCGGCGGCAAGCATAGACACTGGGGGCAAGGCTGCACTGACCACTGGGGCAAAGCTGCACTGACAAGGCTGCACTGACAAGGCTGCACTGGGACAAAGCTGCACTGACAAGGCTGCACTGGGGCAAAGCTGCACTGACAAGACTGCACTGGGGCAAAGCTGCACTGACAAGACTGCAATGGACACTGGGTCAAGCCTGCACTGACACTGAAAAGGCTGCAATGACACTAACAAGGCTGCAGATGAACATTGATGAGGCTGCATTGATGTAAGTTTTTTTTCCTTAAACTTCCCTCCTAAAAGTTTTTTTCCTTAAAATTCTCTCCTAAACTTGGGGTGCGTGTTATACGCCGGCGCGTGTTATACGCCGATAAATACGGTAATAATAAAAAAATATATATATATGTTAAAATCAAAAAACATATATATATTAAAAATGCAACAATATATCAAAGTGTTTCTGTGCTTTCATATAGTGTCCAAATAAGTCAATAATGACCGTGCTGAAACCAATCCTGTAAGTGATTTAAATCACATAACAAGGTGCTCATGTAAGTAGTGACCAATTGCGTCACTAATCCAGTATTAAAAAAAGGTCCGTGTAATGCAAAAGCTGTGATCCAAGCCGTGCTAAGGTGTCATCACTCAGGTAATAAATGCTCACCTTGGAGCGTGCGTCTTTGCGATTAAGCTACCGTATATACTTGAGTATAAGCTGACCCGAATATAAGCCGAGGCACCTAATTTTACCACAAAAAAATGGGAAAACGTATTGTCTCGAGTATAAGCCTAGGGTGAGAAATGCGCAGCTACTGTAAGTGGAAAAGAGGGTCAACAATGCCCATTTGCAGCCTCACTGTGCCCATTTGCAGCCTCACTGTGCCCATTTGCAGCCATAGGTCCCCCGAACTTCAAACTTGGTAGTTAAGGGTTCCTAGATACCCCTTAGCTGCAGTCAAAATCTGGGGTCTCTGGACCCAAAGGGTCCCGAAATGACATTGCTGCAGATGGACACAGTTGACCAACTTTGGGGCCCCGTATCTCGGGGCCAATTGGTGCTAGAAACCCCAAATTTGGTGTGCAAACCCAGTGGAATTAGCACTACAAATCCCAAGCTGAAGTTACTAGCACTAAGTGGTCCCGAGATACGGGGCCCCAAAGTTGGTTCGGAAAGTGTCAAGCACTTTTCTGCAGCAGAGAATTATATTTTCCGAACCGATTTTGGGCCCTGTATCTCGGGGCCACTTTGTTGTAGGAATCCCAGCTCTGGATATGTTGTAGTGCTAGTTCCATTGGGTTTGCATTCAAAATCTGGGGTTCCTAGCACCAAGTGGCCCCTGAGATACAGGGCCCCAAATTCGGTTTGTAAAATGTCATTCTCTGCTGCAGAAAAGTGCTTAACTCGAGTGTAAGCCGAGGGGGGCATTTTCAGCACGAAAAACTCGGCTTATACTCGAGTATATACGGTAAGTCAAAAACACGCATGTGAACTGCCTCTGGGCTCTATGATGGTATTGGGCTCCTGGATTCCTCAGCGTACACCAACCGGGATATGAAACAGGAAAAAACTCGATAGTGCAAGTACAGTTTGAACCGTTTATTAAATAAAGCAAAAAAAAGATCCCCTTCAGGGGTACTCACACAGATTAGGTGCGTCAGTGCACCGCTCTATAGTCAGCCTATACTGATATATACCAACGGTGGCATCGGGATGATTCGGGCGTCCTCCTCAGTGTACAAGATGCCTGCTGTGCCGTCCTGACCCCTCCCCAACGCGTATCGATGCAGGGATTTCGCATTACCCTTTCCCCCCTGAAGTAGATGCGTAATCCCTGCATCGATACGATATATATATATATATATATATATATATATATATATATATATATATATATATTTTTTTTTTGGCTTGTAATATGCAGTTATGCACTAGGCACTTTAACTATATCCATGGTATAATATATGTGTATTAACGTTTGTAATTCACTGGTTCATTATTTATTTAATTTGAGATCAATTATTCACTATTTTTTCAATAGCCGGGTGCCGGCAATTGCAACCACAAAGTCAATTTAAATGTGATTTGACTCGTTTTTTTTCTTTAGAAATTTTATTTTTGCTGCAGCAGGTTCTATACATGCTACAGATGTGCTTATATGTACTTCTTTAGCTTCAGTGAAGTGCAGGGGAGACATCCGGGGTTGACCCTCGATGTCTCATTAAAGAGAACCTGTCGCAGTAACTCCGCTATCCCATATCATCAGCCCCCTACATGATAGCAGATTTACTGTGACAGGTTCTCCATTTACTCGGTGCAACCTCATCTTTTAAATTTTGCCAATACATTATTATATTGTAATTTAACCACTTGCTGACCAGCCGTCGTCATTATACGGCGGCAGGTCGGCACGATCCCGCCAACCGTCGTAGCTGCACGTCAGTCCTTTTAAGTGGGATAGCAGGCGCGAGCCTGTTGCACAGCGGGGGTGGCGACCGCCGGCCACGAGCGTTTGCAGGCACGAGAGGCAGAACAGGGACGTGTAGGTGTAAACACACACATCCCAGTGCTGTGAGGAAAGGAGAGACAGATTGTGAGTTCCTACCAGCTGGGAACACCAATCTCTCATCTCTATAGTAAGTCCCCTCCCCCACAGTTAGAACACACACTAGCTAACACAGTTAACCCCTTGATGACCCCCTAGTGTCAAACCACTTCTTTACCAGTGACATTTATACAGTAATCAGTGCATTTTTATAGCACTGATCGCTGTATAATTGTCAATCGACCCAAAAATGTGTCAAAAGTCTCTGATGTGTCCGCCATAATTTCGCAGTCTGGATAAAAATCGCAGATCGCCACGATTACTAGTAGGAAAATAATAATAATAAAAATGCCATAAATCTATCCCCTATTTTGTAGACGCTATAGAAATTTTGCGCAAACCAATCAATATACGCTTTTTGCGATTTTTATTACCAAAAATGTGTAGAAGAATACATATCTGAGGAAAAGATGAGCTTTTTTTTAAAAAAAATGGGGCTGTTTATTACAGCAAAAAAGTACAAAATATTGTGTTTTTTTTTTCAAAATTGTCGCTCTTTTTTTGTTTATAGCGCAAAAAAATAAAAACCGCAGAGGTGATCAAATACCACCAAAAGAAAGCTCTATTTGTGGTAAAAAAATAGATCGTTAATTTTGTTAGGGTACAGCGTCGCTCGACCGCGCAATTGTCAGTTATCGGCAGTGCCGCATCGCAAAAAATGGCCCGGTCATTGAGCAGCCAAATCTTCCAGGGCTGAAGTGGTTAATGTAATGAAAGTAGGGACTGATGTGAATGTATAATAAATATGTGTAAAGCACTGCGTAAATCGGTGGAGCCATATAATTACCTGTAATAAATAATACATATATTGTGTTTGTGCACCCTAAAGATAACTGCATTTTTCTAATTGAAATTCACAGGTTTTAAAGCTGGACATGTTGGGTATCTGTTTACTTGGTGTAACCTCATCTTTTCTATTTAAAAAAAAAAAAAAAGGTTAATATATTGCACATGTATGCCCTGAAATTAATTTGAGTGTATTTTGTACTGAACATTTGTGCTTGAAAAACTATTGTGCAAATATCACACTACATAAAAAAAATGGAACTACCGCCATTTAATTCTCCAGGGTTTCTGCTTTCAGAAAATATATACTATTTGGGGGCTTTTGTAATCTTCAGGCCTAAAACAAAGATGGCGCAGATTTTTTTTTTTTAACATTTGCGCGAAAAAAATGCAAAAATGGCTCTGTGCGAGTCATGCTTGTAACTGTCAGCCTTGCAATGCCTCATGGGACTTGTAGTTTTGCAACAGCTGGAGGGCCGCCAGTTTGAGACCCCTGGTTTACAGGATGCTTCTACAGGTTCAAGAACATTCCGATGACTCCAACTGATCCTGATGAGGGGAAAAAACATAACTGCTGAATGATCTGGAACAGGGGTCTCCAGACTTTCTAAACAATGGGCCAGTTTGTTGTCCTTCAAACTTTAGGGGGGCCGGACTGGACAACCAGTGGGAGTAAAAAATGACCCGGTGTCAGTGGTAGTAAACAGTTCCCCATCTTCGGTATCAGTGGGAGGAATAGTGCCCCATCATTGGTGTCATTGGGAGGAATAGTGGCCCATCGTTAGTGTCAGTGGGAGGAATAATGCCCCATCGTTGGTGTCAGTGGGAGGAATAATGCCCCATCATTGGTGTCAGTGGGAGGAATAGTGTCCAATCATTGGTATCAGTGGGAGGAATAGTGCCCCATCATTGGTATCAGTGGGAGGAATAGTGTCCAATCATTGGTATCAGTGGGAGGAATAGTGTCCAATCATTGGTATCAGTGGGAGGAATAGTGTACCATCGTTGGTGTCAGTGGGAGGAATAGTGCCCCATCATTGGTGTCAGTGGGAGGAATAGTGCCCCATCATTGGTGTCATTGGGAGGAATAGTGCCCCATCATTGGTATCATTGGGAGGAATAGTGCCCCATCATTGGTGTCAGTACGAGGAATAGTGCCCCATCTTTGGTATCAGTGGGAGGAATAGTGCCCCATCATTGGTGTCATTGAGAGGAATAGTGGCCCATCGTTAGTGTCAGTGGGAGGAATAGTGGCCTATCGTTGGTGTCAGTGGGAGGAATAGTGCCCCATCATTGGTGTCAGTGGGAGGAATAGTGCCCCATCATTGGTGTCAGTGGGAGGAATAGTGCCCCATCATTGGTGTCAGTGGGAGGAATAGTGTCCAATCATTGGTATCAGTGGGAGGAATAGTGCCCCATCATTGGTGTCAGTGGGAGCAATAGTGCCCCATCATTGGTGTCAGTGGGAGCAATAGTGACCATCTTTTTGTGTCAGTTGGAGGAATAGTGTCCCATCATTGGTGTTAGTGGAAGGAATAGTACCCCATCACTGGTGTCATTGGGAGGAATAGTGGCCCGTCATTGGGAGGAATAGTGCCCCATTATTGGTGTCAGTGGGAGGAATAGTGCCCCATCATTGATGTCAGTGGAACGAATAGTGTCCAATCGTTGGTGTCAGTGGGAGGAATAGTGCCCCATCATAGGTGTCATTGGGAGGAATAGTGACCATCTTTTTGTGTCAGTGGGAGGAATAGTGCCATATCATTGGTATCATTGGGAGGAATAGTGCCCCATCACTGGTGTCTATGGGAGGAATAGTACCCCATCATTGGTGTCAGTGGAAAAAAAGTGCCCCATCATTGGTGTCAGTAGGAGGAATAGAGTGGCACCAACAGTGGGGGGAATCATGCCCCAAGGGCCGGATAAAAGCAAGCAAAGGGCCACATGCGGGCCGCAGTTTGGAGACCACTGATCTGGAATATCCTTTTTTGGCCCCCGAACTGTATAACAGCCGCTTGCGTGTGTTATGAATTTTTATAAATGGGAGCGACTCGCCATTAACATGACACAAGCTTTAAAAAAAAAAATACATATTTGAATTGATTTTAGAAAAAGTCACACCGCCACCTCCGAATGCATTAAAAAAAAAAAGAAAAAAAAGAAGTTTCTGCGCAGAGTTTTTGAGAGTTATGGCTGTCTGCTCTCCTCGCCTTTCCGTACAAATCTTATTCCATTAAGTTATCACTGTTCCCTAATGTAACGACTCCGGCTACAAACCTGTCTGCTATTTTCATGATGTTCCGGGTGACCTTGCCTCCTCTGAGTCATTGCTCCCGCTTTATGGAGCAGATAAAATGTATCTCGATCTTTTCAAGGGTCACCGGCTTCCCACAAAATATCACTTCACCACAAAAGTTACATTTACCATCTTAAAGGGAATCTATAGACTTTTTATTAAATATTTCATTGGGATGAGTGTACTGAACTGCTGCCATAGGTTACTGCTCTCTGCGATTGTAATTGTAGCGCTTTTTATTCCCTCTTTACAGAGGTCACAGTCCTCCCCGACAATGCCTTCTTCTTATTTTTTTATGTCTAGAAGGATGGCGCCGTCTTTGTTCAGGCATCATCCAGGGTTGTCATCCACTTTCGGGACTGTGATGTCGGCTCAGAGATGACACGGGTATATGTACCGTATATACAGTGCCTTGAAAAAGTATTCATACCCCTTGAAATTTTCCACATTTTGTCATGTTACAACTAAAATGTATTTTATTGGGATTTTATGTGATAGACCAACACAAAGTGGCTCATAATTGTGAAGTGGAAGGAAAATGATAAATGGTTTTTAATTTTTTTTAACAAATAAATATGTGAAAAGTGAGGGGGGGACATTTGTATGGCACCCCCCGGAGTCAATACTTTGTAGAACCACCTTTCTCTGCAACTACAGCTGCAAGTCTTTTTGGGGATGTCTCTATCAGCTTTGCACATCTAGAGAGTGAAATTTTTGCCCATTCTTCTTTACAAAATATCTCAAGCTCTGTCAGATTGGATGGAGAGCGTCTGTGAACAGCAATTTTCAAGTCTTGCCACAGATTCTCAATGTGATTTAGGTCTGGACTGTGACTGGGCCATTCTAACACATGAATATGCTTTGATCTAAACCATTCCATTGTATCTCTGGCTGTATGTTTCGGGTCGTTGTCCTGCTGGAAGGTGAACCTCCGCCCCAGTCTCAATCTTTTGCAGACTCTAACAGATTTTCTTCTAATATTGTCCTGTATTTGGCTCCATCCATCTTCCCAGCAACTCTGACCAGCTTCCCTGTCCCTGCTGAAGAAAAGCATCCCCACCACATGAAGCTGCCACCACCATGTTTCACGGTGGGGATGGTGTGTTCAGAGTGATGTGCAGTGTTAGTTTTCCCCCCACATATCGTTTTGCTATTAAGCAAAAAAGTTCAATTTTGGTCTCATCTGACCAGAGCACCTTCTTCCACATGTTTGCTGTGTCCTCCACATGGCTTCTCACAAACTACAAACAGGACTTCTTATGACTTTCTTTCACCAATGTCTTTCTTCTTGTCACTCTTCCATAAAGGGCAGATTTGTGGAGAACAGGACTAATAGTTGTCCTGTGGACAGATTCTCCCACCTGAGCTGTGGATCTCTGCAGCTCCTCCAGAGTTACCATGGACCTCTTGGCTCTTCTCTGATGAATGCTCTCCTTGCCCGGCCGGTCAGTTTAGGTGGACGGCCATGTCTTGGTAGGTTTGCAGTTGTGCCATACTCTTTCCATTTTCCGATGATGGACTGAACAGAGCTCCGTGAGATGTTCGAAGCTTGGGATATTTTTTTATAACCGAACCCTGCTTTATACTTCTCCACAACTTTATCCCTGACCTGTCTGGTGTGTTCCTTGGTCTTCATTATGCTATTTGTTCACTAAGGTTCTCTAACAAACCTCTGAGGGCTTCACAGAACAGCCGTATTTATACTGAGATTAAATGACACACAGGTGGACTCTATTTACTAATTAGGCGACTTCTGAAGGCAATTGGTTCCATTAGATTTTTGTTAGGGGTATCAGAGTAAAGGGGGCTAAATACAAATGCCCCCCACACTTTTCACATATTTTTTAGTAAAACATTTTGAAAACCATTTATCATTTTCCTTCCACTTCACAATTATGTGCCACTTTGTGTTGGTCTATCATATAAAATCCCAATAAAATACATTTATGTGTTTTGGTTGTAAACTGACAAAATGTGGAAAATTTCAAGGGTTATGAATACTTTTTCAAGGCACTGTATACGGGTTCCTTTGCACAAATGTCTGACACAGATCAGCCCCTGCTGTAGCCTCTCACCTTGAGACTGGCAACAAAGTGGCTGAAACAAAATCTGGGGTGCTAATTGAAATAAATACTGAGATTGAAATAATACCGAGGGTGGTTACGGATTCCCTCTATTTATTCCATATATGTATTAATTTATCTATTCCTATAGTTAGCTAGTCTATTAAAACTCTGATAGTTACTGTTGGTAGCACAATACTATAAGGTTAGCTATGAAAACAAACACCCTGCTTAATAAAACAACGTCTTATTTATTTCCCAAGAAAATAGGAAAATGCTAACATGAAAATACTATAGAAAGATATTACAAAGCATATAACAAAAGAACATCAAAGATACTTATTGCAAGACACGGTCTCATCAGCTGGGCTCAAGATGATAGTAACAGAGAGAACCATAAGGCTCAGAGAGCCATCAGGCACAAGCCGAGAGCGAAAAGGGATGACTTCCCTCCTGTGTGCACTTTTTAAACTTCATCCATACACCGTCCAGACCCAACCCCATTGTCTGCCCATTTAGGTTTATAACGAAATAAAGTAGTTCCGGGGCAGTCCTTCTCAATATATTATATTACTGTCCATCCTGCTGTATTGGCCTCTAGAGGTAGCATTGTCCATGTATCATGTCCATGTATCCTGGGTCCTTTGATCTTTGTAGCAGGACATTCATCAATCATCCTGTCAGCTATGGTCCCTTTGAATCTTGCTCGCAGAGGGCTAATTAAGGATATATTATCACATCAGTCAATCAGGAGCCAAGCTTTTGTTAAGCCTTGATGGGGGCCTGATCTGTGAATATTCTGATATGCTACAAAGCTTTGATGTGCAACTTGTTGCTTTCCAACTTGGTTGTGTCAATAAGAAAGAAACTCCAGAACTATGATATTAAACCAATGTGATCACCAGGGCAGAGACTGAGGAAATGCTTCCTCCTGTGCCGCCCCCCCCCCCCCCCCCCCAATTTAACATGATGATCAAATGAAATGGAATCAGTATACAGAGATTTACTTCTTCTGAGAGATATTAAAGGAACACTAACCACCACGACCATCTTCATCCCTAACTTCCATCTCCAGTATCATCCTCATTCTATTTCACACTGTATCCAAGTCTTCCTCATCCCTGAATTCTTTATAAATATCTGTCCTCATTCCTCTCCACAGTGTACCCTCATCATCCTCAACCCCAACACCCCCTCCATAATCATCATCCTTGTCCCTCTCCACAGTCATCCTTGTTCCTCTCCACATTGTAACCTCATCATCCACTTCAATCTCCATAGTCATCCTTGTTGATCTTCGTCATTCCTCTTATAATCATCCCCATCATCCTCATCCCTCTCCAGAATGATCCTCATCTCTCTCCACAATTGTAACTTCATCATTCTCATCTTTCTCCATAACCATCTTCATCCTCAACTTCACTCTCCATAATCATCCCCATCCCTCCCTGCTTTGTAACCCATCATCCTCATCCTTGTATTCTCTATGTGCTCTTGCCTCTATTTCCTCTATCTATCACCACATGATCCATCTTCATCCTCATGCCTCAAGAAGCCTCTATCCTTCCCTCTCTCCATAATCACCCATCATCCTCATCCCCACCATCCTTTTCTCCATCTTATTTATCCCTGTAGCTCCCCTCTTTCCTTATGATGTAGGACACTCTCCTGTTGTCGGGGTGTATGACCTGTACTGCCATTTGATCTATGGTGTAAGATGTCTTAGTGCAGTCAGAGAAAGTGGCTGCCACAGCACACTTACCTCTCTCCATTTTGCTCTTTCCTGCACCAGAGAAGGTGGGCTGGGTGTGACCACCTCCGAGGCCAGCCACACCCCTTCCCCAAGTCCCACCCAATCAAAATGTGAGCCTAGGAGCAGGCTCCCCCTCAGGGGTGTACTCTGTAGGAGTGAGTCCCCAATGAGAGGGTGCTGATTAGACATGGAGGGGGGAGAAAGTAGGATGTGGAATTAGTTTCATCGGCATGTATTCCTCTTTGACTGTGGCCCTGGCAGTTCTTCTTGTGCGGCTGGGGCTGGCAGCCGGGATATAGCGGGGCACTTGCGGGTGTGCGGGAGCCGCAGCCAAAATGCGGGAGGCTCTGGTACCTCGCGGGAGACTTGGGATGTCTGGCATTGAGTCCTCAGGCTTGTGTTGACGGCATCAGTTTGAGTAGCTTATGAGAATATTCAGAGATTATTGACAGGTGCATTTAACCGAAAATCTACCTCCATCTGACCTGCATTTCACCTGCTTCAAGAAGCTTTTGCATTCCCACAGACTCATATGGGTGTGCAAAAATCAGTTTTCTGTTAAGAAGGTAATTGATTTAGACCCTTACAGCAATAAATAGGAATGTTTGAAGTGGTTGTAAACCTAGTTACACCACTTTTACCTACAGGTGAGCCTATAATAAGTAATAATAATAATAACTAATAATATAATAACCTGTACATACTGGAAATATCTCCTAAACCTGGTTTAGGAGATATTTACCATCAATGTATGCGCTGATGTCATTGGCGCATGCGCACTGAAGAAAGAGCACGATCGTGCCATTTCTAAAGGGCCCGTGCCGTGACCGGCGGCTCCCGCACGCCTGCGTGGGAGTGACGTCACTTGACTCTGGCCAGTCACAGAGCCGGTGTCCACGGCCCTGGGAGAGGGGTGAAGGTGGATGCGGCCACCAGCGGGGACAGCGGGCTTCGTTTGCATGTAAGTGCAACATAATGGGCTAGTATGTGACGCATACTAGCCCATTATGCTTTTACTTTGCAGGGGGAAAAAGAGGAAGTAAAACCCATCAGGGTTTACTTCCTCTCTAATGTATCCAATTGCAGACACTGGGTGTGCTACACATGCCCCCCCAAAATTCACTGAAGTACACAGGGGGAGTGCAGTGTTCACTGTCCTTCTATCCTGCAGTAAATCCAGCCACTGTAGAAGCTGCTACTCTGCTACAACAAACCAAATGACACAGTGTTTACATACATTGTTGAGATGAGATAGAGAGATACAAATAACATTGTTTATAAACATTATTCAGATGGGAAATACAGAGATACAAAGTAACATTGTTTATAAACATTGATCAGACGGGAAATAGAGAGATACAAAGTAACATTGTTTATAAACATTGATCAGACAGGAAATAGAGAGATACAAAGTAACATTGTTTATAAACATTGACCAGACAGGGGATAGAGAGAGATACAAAGTAACGTTGTTTATAAACATTGACCAGACGGGGGATAGAGAGATACAAAGTAACATTGTTTATAAACATTATTCAGATGGGAAATAGAGAGATACAAAGTAACATTGTTTATAAACATTGATCAGACAGGAAATAGAGAGATACAAAGTAACATTGTTTATAAACATTGACCAGACGGGGGATAGAGAGAGATACAAAGTAACGTTGTTTATAAACATTGACCAGACAGGAGATAGAGAGATACAAAGTAACATTTTTTATAAACATTGACCGGACGGGAGATAGAGAGATACAAAGTAACATTGTTTATAAACATTATTCAGAGGGGAAATAGAGAGATACAAAGTAACATTTTTTATAAACATTGACCGAACGGGAGATAGAGAGATACAAAGTAACATTGTTTATAAACACTGACCAGACGGGAGACAGAGAGATACAAAGTAAGGAAAGAAAACCAGTTGGATAGCCAGTAGCTCTCTGGGGTGTTTGGGCTGGGAAGGCTCTGAGAACAAACACAGCGTCCCTCAAATAGCTGACTCACCTCAATAAGGTGTGATCTTGGTAATCAGCCAAGCATACAAAAGAAAAAGATGAGAAGAGAGCCTCACCTGCAGTAATTACTAGGGACTATGCAGCTCATAGATAAGGGAACTTTATTACACAAAAATATTAAACGGTAATACAAAAAACACCGGATAAAAATCCCATCACCGGCACCTCAGTAAAAAATAAAAAGTAGACAACGTTGTCTGATCAAGATGCAGCTGCGTCATAAAAATCCACACACATACATATGTCAACATATCATCCCCGGGGTAATAGATCACCTGATACTATGGTGAAGTGAAATCGCTGTTGAAACACCATAGATAAGAAATATTCCCACAGTGTACAGGATGGGTGAGCAAAAATGGGGGCTCTACGAGTGCAGCGGGGGGGGGGGGAGTTTTTCCTATGACCACCGTGGGTAACACCTCCAGGCACTAACGTGCCATATGTAGTGCAAGTAGGTATCCCAAGTCCAAAGTTCTCCACAGGAGTGTGAAGTTGAGAAGCAGTGATGCAGTAAGGTCATATAGTGGTTAGGATATCAGTCCAGCGTATAGCACGGGATATTGTTCTCAGTGTGACCAGTGTTCACTGCAGTACAAAAAGACCCAGCATAGGAGTATAGTGCGTGGACCATCAGGTCCACTCACCCAGCCTGGAAGTAGTGTGGACTTGCGTGGATACTGGCTGTAGCTTTCCCACCTGCACATCCTTTGGCTTTGAATCAGGGATGTGGCCGTGCTGCTGGTCAGGCACTAGGTCAGCGGCGGGTGCAGTTTGATGTGCTCCGGTCCCGTAGTGGTCTCAGTGTCCCTTAGTTATAATGAATGCCGCGGTACTAGCAGATTCCCGTGAGCATGTGCGGGCTAGCAAGCCAACATCGAAGGTGACGTCAGTGCGTCATTCACGTGGTGTCGTGACAACCATCCATGCTACACCCCCCTGTGGAAAACTTTGGACTTGGGATACATAATTGCACTGCATATGGGACGTTAGTGCCTGGAGGTGCTATCCACAGTGGTCATACGTGCTCCCACCCCCCGCTGCACTTGTAGAGCCCCCATTTTTGCCCAACCATCCCGTACACTGTGGGAATATTCCTTATCTATGGTTTTTCAACAGTGATTTCACTTCACCATAGTGTCAGGTGCTCTATTACCCGGGGGATGATACGTTGACATATGTATGTGTGTGGATTTTTATGACGCAGCTGCATCTTGATCAGACAACGTTGTCTAGTTTTTATTTTTTACTGAGTTGCTGGTGATGGGATTTTTATCCGGTGTTTTTTGTATTACCATTTGATATTTTTGTGTAATAAAGTTCCCTTATCTATAAGCGGCATGACCCTGGTAGGGATGAGCCAAACACCCCCGGTTCGGTTCGCATCCAGAACGTGCGAACAGGCAAAACATTTCTTCGAACACGCGAACACCGTTAAAGTCTATGGGACACGAACATGAATAATCAAAAGTGCTCCTTTTAAAGGCTTATATGTAAGTTATTGTCATAAAAAAGTGTTTGGGGACCCGGGTCCTGCCCCAGGGGACATGTATCAGTGCAAAAAAAAGTTTTAAAAACGGCAGTTTTTTCCGGAGCAGTGATTTTAATAATGCTTAAAGTGAAACAATAAAAGTGAAATATTCCTTTAAATTTCGTACCTGGGGGGTGTCTATAGTATGCCTGTAAAGTAGCGCATGTTTCCCGTTTTTAGAACAGTCTGACAGCAAAATGTCATCTCTAAAGGAAAAAAAGTCATTTAAAACTACTCGTGGCTATAATGAATTGTCGGTCTGACAATACACATAAAAGTTCATTGATAAAAACGACATGGGATTTCCCCACAGGGGAACCCCAAACCAAAATTTAAAAAAAAAAATGCGTGAGGGTCCCCCTGAATTTCATACCAGGCCCTTCAGCTCTGGTATGGATATTAAGGGGAACCCCACACCAAAATTTAAAAAAATGGCATGGGGTCCCCCCAAAAATCCATACCAGACCCTTTTCCGAGCACGCAACCTGGCTGCAGGAAAAGGGGGGGGGAGAGAGCGCCCCCCCTCCTGAACCGTACCAGACCACATGCCCTCGACATTGGGAGGGTGCTTTGGGGTAGCCCCCCAAAGCACCTTGCCCCCATGTTGATGGGGAGAAGGGCCTCATCCCCACAACCCTTGTCCGGTGATTGTGGAGGTCTGCGGGCGGGGGGCTTATCGAAATCTGGAAGCCCCCCTTAACAAGGGGACCCCCAGATCCCAGCCCCCCCTGTGTGAATTGGTAATGGGGTACCATTTCACAAAAAAGTGTCAAAAAGGTTAAAAAACACAAGAGATGGTTTTTGACAAGTCCTTTATTAATTTCTTCTATTTCCGCTTCTTCTTCCATCTTCTTTCTTCTGGTCTTCCTTCGGTGTTCTTCTTCTTCCTCCCTCTTCTTCTTCTCCATTTTCTTCTTCCTCCATCTTCTTCTTCCTCTGCTCTTCTCGTCCCGCATCTTCCTCCGGCTTCTTCTCCACTCCGCCCGCCCGATCCGCCTCAGTGGGAGTCTTCTGCCATGTGACGCTTCAGTTCTTCTGACACTTTTTATATGACGGAGGCCGGGGCCACCCGGTGACCCCGCCCTCCTCTGATGCACCAGGACTTTATGGGGAATTCCCTGTGGCTTTCCCCGTGAGTCAGAGGAGGGCGGGGCCACTGGGTGGCCCCGCCTTACATTATATAAGAAGTGTCAGAAGAACCGAAGCGTCACACGATGGAAGACTACGACTGAGGCGGATCGTGGGGACGGAGCAGAGAAGAAGCAGGAGGAAGATGCGGGACAAGAAGAGCGGAGGAAGAAGAAGCTGGAGAAGAATAAGATGGAGGAAGAAGAACACCGAAGGAAGATCAGAAGAAAGAAGATGAAAGAAGAAGAAATTAATAAAGGACTAGTCTCTTGTGTTTTTTAACCTTTTTGACACTTTTTTTGTGAAATGGTAAGGATAAAGATGTACCCCATTACCAATTTACACAGGGAGGGCCGGGATCTGGGGGTCCCCTTGTTAAAGGAGGCTTCCAGATTCTGATAAGCCCCCCGCCCGCAGACCCCACAACCACCGGGCAAGGGTTGTGGGGATGAGGCCCCTCTCCCCATCAACATGGGGACAAGGTGCTTTGGGGGCTACCCCAAAGCACCCTCCCGATGTTGAGGGCATGTGGCCTGGTACGGTCCAGGAGGGGGGGCACTCTCTCACCCCCCCTCTTTTCCTGTGGCCTGCCAGGTTGCGTGCTCGGATAAGGGTCTGGTATGGATTTTTGGGGGAACCCCACGCCATTTTTAAAAAAAAAATTGGCACGGGGTTCCCCTTAATATCCATACCAGACCTGAAGGGCCTGGTATGGAATTTAGGGGGACCCCCACGCATTTTAAAAAAAAAATTTGGTTCATGGGTTCCCCTGTGGGGAAATTCCATGCCGTTTTTATCAATGAACTTTTATGTGTATTGCCGGAACCACAATTCCTTATAGCCAGGAGTAGTTGTAAATGACTTTTTTTCCTTTAGAAATTTCATTTTGCTGTCAGACTGTTCTAAACACGGGAGACATGCGCCCCTTTACAGGCATATTATAGACACCCTCCAGGTATGATATTTAAAGGAATATTTCACTTTCATTGTTTCACTTTAAGCTTAAAATCGCTGCTCCCGAAAAAACTGCAGTTTTTAAAACTTTTTTTGCATTGATCCATGTCCCCTGGGGCAGGACCCGGGTCCCCAAACACTTTTTATGACAATAACTTGCATATTAACCCTTAAAATTGGCACTTTTGATTTCTCCCATTGACAATTCACTATAGCCAACACCACTATTACTTCATGACTTTTTTTCCTTTAGAAATGTCATTTTGCTCTCGGAAAAGCGCCACTTTACAGGCATACTATAGACTCCCCCCAGGTACGAAATTTAAAGGAATATTTCACTTTTATTGTTACACTTTAAGCATTATTAAAAATCACTGCTCCTGAAAAAACGGCCGTTTTTAAAACTTTTTTTTTGCATTGATACATGTCCCCTGGAGCAGGATCCAGGTCCCCAAACACTTTTTATGACAATGACAATACCATGCAAATAAGCCTTTAAAATTAGCACTTTTGATTTCTACCATAGACTTTTAAAGGGTGTTCTGCGGCTTTTGAATTTGCCGCGAACACCCCAAATTGTTTGCTGTTCGGCGAACTGGCGAGCAGCCAATGTTCGAGTCAAACTCATGTTCGACCCGAACATAAAGCCCATCCCTAGTCCCTAGTAATTACTGCAGATGAGGCTCTCTTTTCACCTTTTCCTTTTTTTAGAGATACAAAGTAACATTGTTTATAAACATTGTTCAGAAGGGAGATAGAGAGATAGAAAGTAACATTGTTTATAAACATAATTCAGACAGGAGATAAAGAGATATAAAGTAACATTGTTTAAAAACATAATTCAGACAGGAGATAGAGAGATACAAGGTAACATTATTTCTAAACAGTATTCAGATGGGAAATAAAGAGATACAAAGTAACATTGTTTATAAACATTGACAGAAGGGAGATAGAGAGATACAAAGTGACATTGTTTATAAACATCATTCAGACAGGAGATAGAAAGATACAAAGTAACATTGTTCATAAACATTGTTCAGATGGGTGATAGATACAAGGTAACATTGTTTATAAACATTGTTGAGACGGGAGATAGAGAGATACAAAGTAACATTGTTTATAAACATCATTCAGACAGGGGATAGAAAGATACAAAGTAACATTGTTTATAAACATCATTCAGACAGGGGATAGAAACATACAAAGTAACATTGTTCATAAACATTATTCAGATGGGAGATAGAAACAAGGTAACATTCTTTATAAGCGTTATTCACACAGGAGATAGAGAGATACAAAGTATCATTGTTTATAAACATTATTCAGATGGGAAATAGAGAGATACAAAGTAACATTGTTACTTTTGTATTTACTCTGTTCTATCCATCTAGAGGTGAGCTTGAAACTGCTAATATGATATCAGTTAGGCCCCATTCACTCCTGTGCTTTTAGGTGTGGTTTAGGTGTAGTGCATTAAAAAAAGTCTTGCCTGCTGCATCTTTCATGTCAGCTTGGTGAGAAGGAGACAACTGTTGGAGCGATTATTCGCGAATGGAAGAAATACAAAATAACCATTAATCGCCATCAGTCTGGAGCTCCATGCAAGATTTTGCCTCATGGGGTAAGGATGGTCATGAGAAAAGTGAAGTATTAGCCCAAAACTACACGGGAGGAGCTTCTGAATGATTTCAAGGCAGTTGCGACCAAAGTCACCAAACAGACCATTGGTAACACAATATGCCGCCATGGATTGAAATCCTGCAGCGCCTGCAAGGTCCCCCTCCTCAAGAAGACACATGTACAGGCCCGTCTGAAGTTTTTCAATGAACATCTAAATGATTCAGAGAATGATTAGGAGAAACTACTGTTGACAGTAGGGATGAGCCGAACACCCCCCTGTTCAGTTCGCACCAGAAGATGTGAACAGGCAAAAAATTCGTTTGAACGCGTGAACACCGTTAAAGTCTATGGGACACGAACATGAAAAATCAAAAGTGCTAATTGTAAAGGCTTATATGCAAGTTATTGACTTAAAAAGTGTCTGGGGACCCGGGTCCTGCCCCAGGGGACATGTATCAATGCAAAAAAATAATTAAAAAAAAGGCAGTTTTTTCTGGAGCAGTGATTTTAATAATGCTTAAAGTGAAACAATAAAAGTGTAATATTCCTTTAAATTTCATACCAGGGGGTGTCTATAGTATGTCTGTAAAGTGGCGCATGTTTCCCGTGTTTAGAACAGTCCGAGTGCAAAATGACATTTCTAAAGGAAAAAAAGTCATTTAAAAGTACTCACGGATATAATGAATTGTCAGTCCGGCAATACACATAAAAGTTCATTGATAAAAACGGCATGGGATTCCCCCACAGGGGAACCCCAAACCAAAATTTTTTTTAAAAATGCGTGGGGGTCCCCCCAAATTCCATACCAGGCCCTTCAGGTCTGGTATAGATATTAAGGGGATCCCCGCGCCAAAATTAAAAAAAAAAGCAAGGTAAAAAGTTGAATTTTGGTCTCATCTGACCAGATCACCTTCTTCCACATGTTTGCTGTGTCCTCCACATGGCTTCTCACAAACTACAAACAGGACTTCTTATGACTTTCTTTCTCCAATGTCTTTCTTCTTGTCACTCTTCCATAAAGGGCAGATTTGTGGAGAACACGACTAATAGTTGTCCTGTGGACAGATTCTCCCACCTGAGCTGTGGATCTCTGCAGCTCCTCCAGAGTTACCATGGACCTCTTGGCTCTTCTCTGATGAATGCTCTCCTTGCCCGGCCGGTCAGTTTAGGTGGACTGCCATGTCTTGGTAGGTTTGCAGTTCTGCCATACTCTTTCCATTTTCTGATGATGGATTGAACAGAGCTCCGTGAGATGTTCAAAGCTTGGGAGATTTTTTTATAACCTAACCCTGCTTTATACTTCTCCACAACTGTATCCTTGACCTGTCTGATGTGTTCCTTGGCCTTCATGATGCTGTCTGTTCACTAAGGTTCTCTAACAAACCTCTGAGGGCTTCACAGAACAGCTGTATTTATACTGAGATTAAATGACACACAGGTGGACTCTATTTACTAATCAGGTGACTTCTGAAGACAATTGGTTCCACTAGATTTTAGTTATCAGAGTAAAGGGGGCTGAATACAAATGCCCCCCCCCCCCCCCACACACACTTTTGACATATTTATTTATTGAAAACCATTATCACTTTCCTTCTACTTCACAATTATGTGCCACTTTGTGTTGGTCTATCACATAAAATCCTAATAAAATACATTTACGTTTTTGGTTGTAACAAAATGTGGAAATTTTCAAGAGGAATTAATACTTTTTCAAGGCACTGTATACTGTGAGTGAATAAATATATATATAAGAGCTACATAATTACTACTGTACATAAGATTGTGTAAAAGAGATATTTCAGGGCAATCAGTACGAAGTGCAAGATGATTTGTAGCATACTGCCCAAGCCCTATACATTTTCTATTGAATCTTTGTAGCAGCAAGTTCAGAGGGGATCGGAGTTGGGGGCTCTCACAGCCAGGGGGGGGGGAAAGCTGATAGATCGGGGTTTGATACTCTGGTATCTTCTACCTGATGACAGGAGCTGGAAGAGACTGTGGGGGGGGGGGGGGGGTTGGGTCAGGATCCTTCAAAATACTGGTAATTTTGCTAGAGCATCGCATATGGAAAATGTCCAAGGTGGAAGAGAGAGGGGCACCAATGATTTTTTTTTTTCAGCCGTCTTCTCTAACCGCTGAAGGGTCTTGCGGTCAGCAGAACTACAGGTCCCATACCAGCCAATGGAACAGCTAGTCAGCACGCTCTCAATGGTTCCCCTATAGAATGTGGTAAGAATGGGTGGAGGCTCTTTTATTCTCTTGCCAACCAGCTGCCGTCATTATACTGCGGCAGGTCGGCTCATTCCCGAAAATCGTCAACTTGTTTAAAAGCCATATTAGGTGGCAGCGCCCCCCCCCCCATGCAATCGCGGGAAAGAGAGCCACAACGGGGATCTGTCAATGTAAACAGACAGATCCCCGTTCTGACAGGGGAGGAGAGAGAGATCTGCTGTTCTTACTGATCAGGATCTCTCTCCTCCTCCAGTCATTCCCCCCCCCCCACAGTTAGAAACACTTCCCTAGGGAACACATTTAACCCCTTGATCGCCCCCCTAGTGTTAACCCCCTTCCCTGCCAGTGACATTTACATAGTAATCAGTGCATTTTTATACCTTTGATCGCAGTATAAATGTCACTGGTCCCAAAAAAGTGTCAAAAATCTGTTCGCCCGCAATGTCGCAGTCCCACTAAAAATCGCAGATCGCCGCCATTACTAGTAAAAGAAAAATAATAATAAAATTGCCATAAATCTAACCTATAGCCTATTTTGTAGACGCTATAACATTTGCGCAAACCAATCAATATACGCTTAATGCGATTTTTATTTTTTTTACTAAAAATATGTAGAAGAATACATATTGGCATAAAATGATGAAGAAATTAGTTTTTTCTTTTCTTTATTTTTTTGGATATTTATTATAGCAAAAAGTAAAAAATCTATTTTTTTTTGTCAAAATTATCGGTCTTTTTTTGTTTATAGCGCAAAAAATAAAAACCACAGAAGTGATCAAATATCACCAAAAGAAAGCTCTAATTTGTGGGGGCAAAAAAAAAAAAAGGACGCTGATTTTGTTTGGGTAAAGCGTCGCACCACCGCGCAATCATCAGTTAAAGCGACGCAGTGCCGTATCGCAAAAAATGGCCGGGTCATTAAGAGAGGAAATTCTTCTGGTCTGTGAGTGGTTGAGGCGACGGAGAATGTGTAGGCGACGTTGTGCCTTCTTGGTGAGCGAGGTGACGTTGGTTGTCCAGGTGAGATCCTCTGAGATGTACACTCCCAGAAATGTAGTACTGCTGACTCTCTCCACAGTCAAGATGTCGATGGTCGGGGTCGATCAACGGAGTTTCTCCTAAAATCCATCACAACCTCCTTTGTTTTATTTACATGAAGGGACAGAGAGTTTAACAAGACTCGTGGCCACTCATTAAATTTAGAAGAAAAGAGGTTTAACCTTAAACTACGTAGAGGGTTCTTTACTGTAAGAGCGGCAAGGATGTGGAATTCCCTTCCACAGGCGGTGGTCTCAGCGGGAGGCATTGATAGTTTCAAAAACTATTAGATAAGCACCTGAACGACCACAACATACAGGGATATACAATGTAATACTGACATATAATCACACACATAGGTTGGACTTGATGGACTTGTGTCTTTTTTCAACATCACCTACTAGTAACAATGTAACTATGACAGGTTATTTATAGTACACCATTTGATCAATTGTGACACTTCCTCTAAAGTGTCTCATCGTTGCTGCTGATGAGACCTACCGCAAAATTGATGGTGTGGTTGGAGCTGGACTTGGCAGGACAGTGGTGGGTCAGCAGTGTGAAGAGTACCGGGCTGAGCACACAGCCCTGTGGGGCGCCTGCTTGAGGTGCTACGGCCGACACGGACTGACTGAGGTCTTCCGGTTAAAAAGTCCAGGACTTTGCTTATATAGCAAGTTCTTGCTATACAGTGGAACCTTGGTTAACGAGTAACGCGGTTAACGAGCGTTTTGAAAGACGAGCAACTTTTAAAAAAAAAATCCTGACTCGGTTTGCGAGTGTTGTCTTGCAAAACGAGCAGAATTCAAGCTAATGGGGTGTGCAGTACCGCATTTGGCCAGAGGTGCAGGGGCATCGGTGACACTTGGAACGGTTCAGAGCCGTTCGGAAATACTCTGAATCACTCGGAAATACTCAGGAAACACTGGGAAATACTCGGAAACACTCGGAAATACTCAGTTCCTGAGTGTTTCCAAGCCTTTCCGAGGGTTTCCGAGTTCAGCCAAGCTGTCCCCGAGTATTTCCGAGGCTCTCCGGTGCCCCCCTCAGCTCTGGCCACATGCAGTAGAAGTCAATGCGGAACAAATTATCTTCGTTTCCATTTACTTCTATGGGGAAACTCGCTTTGATATGCAAGTGCTTTGGATTACAAACATTCTCCCGAAACAGATTATGCTCATAATCCAAGGTTCCACTGAATAAACAAAAAATTAAAAAAAAAACAAAAAAAACAACATGTTTTTCTTCGTTTCTGTTATAAAATTTTACAAATAAATAATCGTTCTTCATAAATTGTATTCTGCTACATGTCTTCGGTAAAAAAAAAAAAAAAAATTCCAAATCAGTGTATATTATTTAGCCTGTAGAAAAGTTATAGAGTCCACAAACTATGGGATATATACAGTATTTGGAAATTGATCAATCCTGATTTACAGATCTCATTTCTTGAGGCCTTAAAATGCCAGGACAGTAAAAATTTCCACCAAATGACCCCTTTTTGGAAAGTAGGCAGTCTCAGGTATTTATTAAGAGGCACGGTGAGATTTTTGAAGTTGTAATTTTTTGTCATCATTTTTTGGAAAATGAAGAAATTAAATAAAATTTGTTTTATTTACACTTTTTTCTAATCTTAATTTTTTTACATTCGGTCATCAGTGCAGTATAGCGTCATCATATGACTGGTGTCACGGTGATCAGGGATACAGACTGATGAGAGTATGTAATTAAAATAAATAATATTTTTTTTTTAACAATAATTTTTTTCACCATAGTCATGTCCAATGTAAGAGCAATACTTATATTATAAAGTGCCGCTGCGCAAACTGTTGGCTCTATAGAAATCCTGTACATAGCTCACAACGGTCCCGGATTTTGAGAAACTGTCCCTGATTTGGAGCAATGTCCCTCATTTGTCCCTCATTTTGGTCCGATCTATATAGTTTTGTATATAAAATGCACTTTTTATCTTTCAAAAAGTGTTTCCCAGTGCTAAACCTTTTATCCAATTTCTAAATTACTGTATTCCTACATATAAAAAACAGTATAAAGTAATAGTAGTGGTGAATAAAAAAAAATAAAAAAAAAACACTTGTGGGTTTAACTAGTCTTTTTATTTTTTTTAATGTATTTGTATAATTCTCCTTTAAGGGGGTGTGTCCTATGCCTATATAATTTTTCTAATAGGTGTCCATCGTTCCTGTCACAGAGTTATGCCTGTATAATAATAATTAGAACTGTCATGAATGGCTTTTATTCATGGCTCATTATTTGCTATTGTGATGCTGTGATTGGGCCACAGCTATCACATGGTACAGGTTGCTGTGATCGGCTCAGGTACCATGTGATCACTAGCGATGTCATGGATTCCATTCATGACTATTGTTTACTATGTGTCATGTGATTGCACACCTCCCAACTTTCCGAGGTGGGTAATGAGGGACACCTATTAGCAAAGGTATGTAGGCATAGGACACACCCTCTGCCACGCCCCCCTTAAAGGAGAATTGTACAAAAGAATGATTGGTTAAACCCACAAGTGTTTTTCTTTTACCACTACTATTCCTTTATATTGGCTTTTGGAATTTACGAATGCAGCCATTTAGGAATTGAAAGAAAAGTTTAGCAGCGGGAAACACTTTTTGATAAATAAATAGTGCATTTTATATACAATTATATAGATCAAAATGAATGACAAATGAGGAGGAAAGAGGGACAAAGGGACTTTGTCCCGAATCAGGGACAGTCCCTCGAAATCAGGGACATACCAAGCACCACAATCTGCTGTGTTCAATGGACAAAGTGCTTGCAGATATGAGAGAGTTTGGGGTTGAGGAACTTAACTGGCCTGCACAGAGTCCTGACCTCAACGCCTTTAGGATGAATTAGAGCGGAGACTACGAGCCAGGCCTTCTCGTCCAACATCAGTGCCTGACCTCACAAATAAATGTGATTAAATACTCATGAGTTTTGCTATACTAGGAATAAAATTGTGCTGTGTGGTAATTAATATCAATTTGCGAACTACTGCAAACACCAATTCAGTGCACTCTTTCACTAAAATTAAAAGCAAATAAATTCATCACACAGTGGTGCGCTAATTCTAAAAAAAACAAAACAAAAAAAAACAATGAAAAATATTGTGAATTTAAAAGATCTTCTGTGAATCCATAATCATTACAATCCTCAGGAAAAAATATCACAAATTATTATTATTAGAGCTGCACAATTTGTTAAGAATTGAAATCACGATTCTACTTCCCTCCCGATCTTAAAACAGCATTTCCCGATTCTATGTAACAAGTGCAGAATTTTCTGCTCACTTCTGACAGCTGACAAAAAAAAATCCAGGCAGCCTGCCAAGTTATCTCAACATCACTGATAACTATAAACAAAGTAACATTTCGTTCTTAGATCAAAGGAATGAATTTCTGTCTGTAAATGAGGGCAGTTTAACCACTTAAAGACTAAACCTTTTTCTGACACTTGCTGCTTACAAGTTTAAATCAGTATTTTTGTCTAATGACTTAGAACCCCCAAACATTATACATATATTTTTAGCAGAGACCCTAGAGAATAAAATGGCAGTTGTTGCTATATTTTATATCGCACTGTATTTGCGCAGCGGTCTTTCAAAACACTGTTTTTTTAAAAAAAAAATACACTTTAATGAATTTAAAAAAAAAACTGTAAAGTTAGCCCAATTTTTTTGTATAATGTGAAAGATGATGTTACGCCGCGAGAATTGTGATCTTTATTCTAAGCATAAAAAAAAAAATCGTGATTCTCATTTCAGCCAGAATCGTGCAGCTCTACCACTTATTGCATAAAATATGGAACTGTGAAAAAATAAAGACCACATGTGAAGAAATAAACAATCCTTAAATCCAACGTGATCCATGCTCCAAGCAACAAGTTCACACTTCCTGATGCTTATATAAGTGATTTCATCCAATCTATTATCCAGCCACCTGTGTTTCACCTCTATGTGCAGTGCGCGCTCACCTTCATAATTTGACCTAAAAGGTCAATAATCGCGGTTTGGGTAATCAATAGGGTTGGTTCACTCCACATCCCTTTAGGCCCTCCTCTGCATATGATTTCCTTATTAAGGGAGATGGTACCCTGAGAAAGTCAATTAATCAGTGACGCAACGCATGGGGAGGAGCTTGTGAGGTAATTTCCGGTGTCTCCAAGACCCTGGAAAACGTTGAGAGAACTTTGAGAGCTACCTGTCAGAAACCATGAAATCAGACCGGGACAGAAGTACAGTTAAATCACACTTGTTTAATAATAAAAGTAAAAAGAACAAACGTAGTGAAAACATAGCCAAAGTTCAGTAACCGGAACGGATAGTCAGCCAAGCCAGAAGTCGGGGATCAATGTAACGGAACAGCAAGCAGGATCTGGAGCCAGAAGGGATGTCAGCAAAGCAAGTGTTAGAACAGGATTGCAGGAGATAGTCTCTGTGATGTTGACCAAGGCGAATAGGTATATACCCCATGGCCATTCACATGTGCAAATTATGCCCAATATGTGCCAATCAGTGCCCACAAATGGGCACTGACTGGCACCATTATAAATCAGTGATGCCCAGCAATGCCACACATCAATGTCACCAGTGCCACCAATCAGTGTCAACAGTGCCACCCATCAGTGTCCATCTGTGCCACCTATCAGTGCCCATCCATGCCCATCAGTGCCCACGTATCAGTGCCCATTAGTGCCCATCCGTGCCACCTATCAGTGCCACCCATAAGTACCCATTAGTGCCACCCATAAGTACCCATCAGTGCCGCCTATGAGTGCCCATCAGTACCCATCAGTGCCACCCATAAGTACCCATCAGTGCCGCCTATGAGTGCCACATACCAGTGCCACCTATCAGTGCCCATCAGTGCTCCCTATCAGTGTCCATCAGTGCCGCCTATAAGTGCCCATCAGCAGTGCCTGTCAGTGCCACCTCATCAGTGCCACTTCATTGGTGCCACCTCATCAGTGCCCATGAGTGCTGCCTTATCAGTGCCCATCAGTGCAGCCATATCAGTGCCCGTCATTGAAGAAGAAAACATACTTATTTACAAAAACAATTAACAGAAACAAAGAAAAACTTGTTTTTTTCAAAATTTTCGGTCTTTTTTTATTTGTTGCGCAAAAAATAAAAACTGCAGAGGAGATCAAATACCACCAAAAGAAAGCTCTATTTGTGGGTACAAAATGATAAAAAATTTGTTTGGGTACAGTGTTGGATGACTGCGCAATTGTCATTCAAATTGCGACAGCGCTGAAAGCTGAAAATTGGCTTGGGCAGGAAGGTGTCTAAGTGCCCAGTATTAGAGTGGTTAAAATCACTGCTCCCAAAAAAACATCAGTTTTTAAAACTTTTTTTTGCATTGATACATGTCCCCTGGGGCAGGACTCGGGTCCCCAAACACTTTTTATGACAATACCATGAATATAAGCCTTTAAAATTAGCACTTTTGATTTCTCCCATAGACTTTTAAAGGGTGTTCCGTGGCTTTCGAATTTGAGGGATGGAGGAGGCAAAGATTTTAGCTGAGAGGGGGGTCAGTTTAGCATATTCGCCTTGGGCTCTAGGTGACCATGTCCCAGCACTGGTGGTCAGTGTGACCTGCCTACATTGAGAGTAGCCCATTGCCTGAATACCCAGGTCACGCTTACACCCATGCCCAATCCAGCCTTAATTCTACCTATTTAGTGCATTCCTACCTGATTCTGATACATATTGTTGTTCAAGTCTTAAAGAAGGGGAGTGCATTTCCCTGAAACATGTTGGCTGTATCTGATGTATCAGTTCAATAGAGAATCTTAACAAACTTTCAGATGAGGGACCATTTCTTACTAGTCGCTGTTAACTTCTCATCCAGGATTTTATGTTCTGATTAGTGATTTCTCTATAGTGATCAGAGAGGTAGCAGTCTAGGATCTAATCAGGTCTACACACACCCGTTTTTAGATGCCAGTTTCTAGCTGTCAAGTTAAATCGTTCGGGAGAGGTTAGACAACGTCCCGTGTACATGAAGCCTTACCGGTGTCATGGGTTCATCTCCACAAAGAGGTATTCCCTAGTCTTGTGGGACATCAAAACCAATCCTCATCCTTACTGGTCTAGCACGATCGCAAGCCTACCAGTTATACTTTAAAGGAAACCTGCCAGAAGAAAAATAGACTGCTCATGCCGACCTCCTTCGGAAAAAAAATTGTCTCAAGCTCTTTGTTTCAAATTCTCAGAGTCACCTGTAAATCCCCTCCCAGGCAAAGCTCGCCAACTGTTCTAGAAATTTCAAAAATAGGAAACCCCCTATCCTCATATTGATTAGTGGTTCCAAATTAATAACTACTACAAGCTGCCGAGACGACGTCAGATTGTGACGAAACGCACGTAGGGAGGTTGACGCGCTGACGTCGTCGTGCTTTACTCGGTGGACGGGTGTTTGCTTGCTGGCCGGCTGTTATTTACGATCGTTTTTATCTTGTATTTTGTAAGTGCAATCCCTTTATTCTATTAAATCCATTTGGTGCATTTTACACTATGGAGTATCTCTTTTATATTTTTTGGATAACACCTGAACCCCTTCCTTGGTGGGTGATGCTCGAGTTTTCCGTGCCAATTGGTGCCTAATCTAAGCTATCTTCCAACATTTGCTGTGGTTAACCACCCCCCTTTCTGGATAAAGGCCCTGGCTGGGTATTTAGCCGCAGGCTCCTAAAAGCTTGCCTTCCGGTAAGCATGCACTTTATTTGGTGGAGGTGCACTGTCGTCTATAGGTGTCATATCACAAGAACTCACATTCATGTGTTATATATGGACTGTCCATTTATTATTATTACCTATTCCGTTCAATATCAGTGCATATCAGTTTACACTCAATCTCTGATTTGGACTATTCTACTTTTCATTTATGTTTTTTGCAGTGCTGCTATTTTGTATTGCATATTTGTATCTGTGTGTATCTCATGGTTTTAGCAGCTGCTGGTTTTGTATTTACCTTTGTTATTTAGCGCGGTATTTTGTCACCTTTTTATTCAATTATGAGGATATGAGGATAGGAGTTGCCTATCTATGAAATTTCCAGAACACAAGTGTAAATCAGGAGTTCTAAACATTAACCACTTCAGCCCCAGAAGAATTTACCGCCCTTCCTGACCAGAGCACTTTTTGCGATACGGCACTGCATCGTTTAACTGACAATTGCGCGGTCGTGCGACGTCACACCCAAACAAAATTGACGTAATTTTTTTTTCACAAATAGAGCTTTCTTTTGGTGGTATTTGATCACCTCTGCGGTTTTTATTTTTTGCGCTATAAACAAAAAAAGACCAACAATTTTGAAAAAAAACTATATTTTGCACTTTTTGCTATAATAAATGTCCCCCCCCCCCCAAAAAACAAACAAATTTATTCATCAGTTTAGGTCGATATGTATTCCTCTACATATTTTTGGTAAAAAAAAATTGCAATAAGTGTATATTGATTGGTTTGCGCAAAAGTTATAGCGTCTACAAAATAGGGGATAGATTTATGCCATTTTTATTATACATTTTTTTTTTATTAGTAATGGCTGCGATCTGCGATTTTTATTGTGACATTATGGCGGACACATCGGACACTTTTGACACTATTTTGGGACCGTTGTCATTTATACAGCGATCAGTGCTATAAAAATGCACTGATTACTGTGTAAATGACACTGGCAGGGAAGGGGTTAAACACTAGGGGGCGATCAAGGGGTTAAGTGTGTCCTAGGGAGTGATTCTAACCGTGGGGGGGGAGGGGCTACCACTGACATGACAGCGATCACTGCTCCCAATGACAGGGAGCAGTAGATCCCTGTCATGTTGCTAGGCAGAACAGGGAAATGCCTTGTATACATAGGCATCTCCCTGTTCTTCCGCTCCGTGACACGATCGCGAGCACCCGGCAGTAGGGATGAGCTTCGTGTTCGAGTCGAACCCATGTTCGACTCGAACATCGGCTGGACGATATGGGCGCGTCATGGCCCATAATTCACTGCGGCATCGCAGTGCATTGCTTGCTGATGATTGGCCAAGCATGCACTATGACCCGCATGCTTGGCCAATCACAGCGCCGCCTGAACAGAGAGCCGTAATTGGCCAAAGCCAAGGAGGCTTTGGCCAATTATGGCTCAGGGGATTTAGTACACGCCCCACACTATATAAGGCCGCCTGCACGGCGGCCCTGTGTAGTGTGTGTTCCGGCGTTGAAAGAGATAGACAGAGAGAGAGACAGTGTCATTTGATTTGAGTTAGATAGATTAGGCAGAACAGTCAGTCAGTTAGCTGCACTTACAGTGTATTGTGTATATATATGCATCCCAGGTGTTGCATATATATATATACACTGTATTCAGTTTAGCTAGATCCATTCCTGTTATCTTCTAGACTATTTACATTTAGTGCAGTGCGTCCTGCTCACAGTGTTCAGCTAGATCCGTTCCTGTTAAATTCTAGACTATTTACATTTAGTGCAGTGCGTCCTGCTCACAGTGTTCAGCTAGATCCGTTCCTGTTATCTTCTAGACTATTTACATTTAGTGCAGTGCGTCCTGCTCACAGTGTTCAGCTAGATCCGTTCCTGTTATCTTCTAGACTATTTACATTTAGTGCAGTGCGTCCTGCTCACAGTGTTCAGCTAGATCCGTTCCTGTTATCTTCCTACTGACAGGCAGGCTTGTCTTGTTACAGTATATAAAGCTACCTGAAGAAAATTACTGGTGTTCTTTTGATCCTATTAGTACCACGGTCAGGCAGCTAGACTATTTACATTTAGTACAGTGCGTCCTGCTCACAGTGTTCAGCTAGATCCGTTCCTGTTATCTTCCTACTGACAGGCAGGCTTGTCTTGTTACAGTATATAAAGCTACCTGAAGAAAATTACTGGTGTTCTTTTGATCCTATTAGTACCACGGTCAGGCAGCTAGACTATTTACAGTTAGTGCAGTGCGTCCTGCTCACAGTGTTCAGCTAAACCTACAAGTTAGTGGGGTGCGTCCACCTCACAGTGTTCAGCTAAAGCTACCTGTAGAAGGTTGGTAGTGTTCTCATACTACAGGCAAGCAGTTGATTTTGCTAGCTGCAGTATCAGTACATATATATATATATATATATAGATATATATATCCTAGCTTAGTGCAGCTACAGGCCATTAGTATGTCTGGAAGGCCAAGAAGGAGAGGCAGACAGTCACAAGCCAATAAGAGAGGGCAAGCAGGCTCTGTGTCTAGTGCTGGTCGTGGAGACGGTGCATCCTCATCAGCACGTGGCCATGGGACACGCTTGGCCTTTTTTTCGGCAGCTGGCCGTGTTGAGCCGCAACATGCGGAAGACTTGGTCGAGTGGATGACCAAGCCGTCCTCATCCTCCTCATCCTCTCTCACCCATGCCCAGGGTGCTTTGTCTGGCAAAGCAGCGGCCTCTTCCCTCGGCTCAATGTCATCAGTGACTCCTTCCCTAGCTCCACCATGTCCTCCTGAGGAGTCCCTCGAACTGTTTGACCACAGTGTTGGGTACATGCTCCAGGAGGATGGCCAGCGTTTGGAAGGCTCTGATGATGATACTGAGCTCGATGAAGGCAGTAACATGAGCACGGACAGAGGGGGTGCCCAAGAAGGACAGCAATCTGGCAGTCATGCTCCCCCTGCTGCAGCATACTGCCAGGTTTGCTCCAGTGATGAGGAGGGAGGGGATGATGAGGTCACTGACTCAACGTGGGTGCCTGATAGGAGAGAGGAGGAGGAGGAGGAGGAGGAGGCGGCACATCACCAACGAGGCAGGATGCCCTCCAGGGGCCAGCCTAAGGGCAGCACATTGACTGCATCACACCCCAAAGCTCCACATGTGCAGGGCGCTGCAGTCTCTGCGCGTTATTCAAAAAGTTCTTTGGTGTGGGCCTTTTTTGAGACGAGTGCATCAGATCGCACCGCTGCTATTTGCAACATATGTCTCAAGCGTATCTCACGTGGCCAAAACATCTCCCGCTTGGGTACCACATGCTTGACCAGACATATGTTGACCTGCCATGCAGTTCGTTGGCAAGCGTATCTAAAAGACCCACACCAAAGAACAAAGAGGATCTCTCCTTGCTCCTCATCAGCTGAGATTTCCAACCCCACTAGACCTCCAGTCCTCTCTGAGACCTGCAGTGAGAGGAATGAAGGTGTAGAATTAGGTGTGTCACAGCCAAGTACTTGTGGGCAATCTGCTTTTGGTACACCGACGTCAGATTGTACCAGGCAAATTTCCCTGCCCCAGCTGCTGCACCGCCGAAAGAAGTTTGCTCCCAGCCATCCACATGCCCAGCGGTTGAATGCTAGCTTGGCAAAATTGCTAGCACTTCAACTGCTGCCTTTTCAGTTGGTAGACTCTGCCCCCTTCCGTGAGTTTGTGGAATGTGCGGTTCCTCAGTGGCAGGTACCCAAACGCCACTTTTTCTCACGGAAGGCGATTCCGGCTCTCTACCGGCATGTGGAAGGCAATGTCCATGCCTCGCTGGACAGGGCGGTCAGCGGTAAGGTGCATATTACCGCTGACTCATGGTCCAGCAGGCATGGACAGGGACGTTACCTAAGTTTCACGGCGCATTGGGTGACTCTGCTGGCAGCTGGGAAGGATGCAGGACAAGGTGCAGTAGTGTTGGAGGTTGTTCCGCCACCACGCCTCCAAAATGCTAATGATTGTGACTCACCTCTCTCCTCCACCACCTCCTCTTCTTCTTCCTCCATGGCCTCTTCCTCGGAACCAGCGGTGCTCCGTAGTCGTTCAAGGGGCTACGCAAGTACGCAGGCCAAAAGATGCCATGCGGTGCTTGAGCTGGTGTGCTTGGGGGACAGGAGCCACACTGGGGCAGAGGTTCTGTCAGCTCTGCAGGGGCAGGTTCAGAGGTGGTTGACGCCACGCCAACTTAAGGCAGGAATGGTGGTTTGCGACAATGGCACCAACCTCCTCTCTGCCCTCCGACAGGGACAAATGACCCATGTGCCCTGTTTGGCTCACGTCCTTAACTTGGTGGAACAGCGGTTCTTGGGCAGGTACCCAGGCTTACAGGATGTCCTGAGGCAGGCCAGGAAAGTCTGTGTACATTTCCGCCGGTCATATAATGCCAGTGCTCGGCTGACGGACCTCCAAAAGGAGTTTAACCTGCCCAAGAACCGCCTAATCTGTGACATGCCCACCAGGTGGAACTCAACATTGGCCATGCTGCAGCGGCTGCACACGCAGCAGAGGGGCATCAATGAGTACCTGTGCGACTATGGCACCAGGACAGGGTCAGGGGAGCTTGGTTTTTTTTCCCCACGCCAGTGGGCCATGATCAGGGATGCATGCACTGTCCTGTCACCATTCGAGGAGGCCACGAGGATGGTGAGCAGTGACAGTGCATGCATCAGTGACACTGTCCCCCTTGTCCACCTGTTGGAGCACACGCTGCGTGGAATAATGGACAGGGCACTTGAGGCAGAACAGAGGCAGGAAGAGGAGGACTTCCTTAGCTCTCAAGGCCCCCTTTATCCAGACAGTGTTCCTGCGTGCCCGCCGATCACACAGGAAGAGGACGAGGAGGAGGAGGAGGAGGAAGATTGTGTCAGTATGGAGGTGGAGCCTGGCACTCAGCATCAGCAGCAGTCTTTAAGGGATCAGTCCCAAGAAACACATGGACTTGTACGTGGCTGGGAGGAGGTGGCTGCGGACGTTGTCGTCCTTAGTGACCCAGAGGACTCCGGACCGAATGCCTCAGCAAACCTACGCTGCATGGCCTCCCTGATCCTGCAAAGCCTGCGTAAGGATCCTCGTATTGGTGGTATCAAGGAGAAGGACCAATACTGGCTGGCAACCCTCCTTGATCCACGTTACAAGGGTAAGGTTGCGGACCTTATCTTGCCATCGCAGAGGGAGCAGAGGATGAAACATCTTCGGGAGGCCTTGCAGAAAGGTCTGTGCAACGCGTTCCCAGAGACTGGGAGGTTACAAACTCCTGTTTCTGGACAACGTGTTGCTGAGGCTTCGGTCAGTCAAAGAAGGAGCGGTGGAGAAGGTGGCCGTCTGACCGATGCGTACAGACAATTTTTTGGTCCGCAGCCCCAAGGTATGATCGGTTCCAGCAACCATCGCCAGCGTCTGTTTTACATGGTGCAGGAATACCTAGGGGCAAGATCAGACTTGGACACCTTTCCCACCGAAAATCCTCTGGGTTACTGGGTCTTGAGGATGGATCACTGGCCAGAGCTTGCACAGTATGCAATTGAGCTACTGGCCTGTCCTGCATCCAGCGTTCTTTCGGAACGCACATTCAGTGCTGTTGGAGGCGTGGTAACCGATCACAGGGTGCGTCTGTCCACCGACTCGGTCGATCGACTGACCTTCATAAAAATGAATCAGTCTTGGATCACCACCAGCTACCAGACACCTGATGCTGATGTAACCGAATAATTTTTTTTTAAATCTCAGATCCCTTCAAAGACTGCCTATGCTGATGCTGAGTGACTATCCCTGAGTAATTATCCTCTTCCTCCTCAATCATCACGCTGATAGCTTGTAAGAACATTTTTGGTTCTGGGCGCCACCACCAGTGCCTAAGGCACAATTTTTCAGCCCCTGTTTAACAGGGGCGTGTAATTACAATTTTTGATGTAATACTTTGCAGCAGGGCTCGTTCCTGCATTCCAATTAGAGTGTCTGTGAGGGGTTGCAGTGTTGTGGCACCAGCACCAGTGCCTAAGGCCCAATTTTTCTGCCCCTGTCTAACAGGGGCGTGTAATTACAATTTTTGATGTAATACTTTGCAGCAGGGCTCGTTCCTGCATTCCAACTAGAGTGTCTGTGAGGGGTTGCAGTGTTGTGGCACCAGCACCAGTGCCTAAGGCCCAATTTTTCTGCCCCTTTCTAACAGGGGCGTGTAATTACAATTTTTGATGCAATACTTTGCAGCAGGGCTCGTTCCTGCGTTCCAACTAGAGTGTCTGTGAGGGGTTGCAGTGTTGTGGCACCAGCACCAGTGCCTAAGGCCCAATTTTTCTGCCCCTGTCTAACAGGGGCGTGTAATTACAATTTTTGATGCAATACTTTGCAGCAGGGCTCGTTCCTGCGTTCCAACTATAGTGTCTGTGAGGGGTTGCAGTGTTGTGGCACCAGCACCAGTGCCTAAGGCCTAATTTTTCAGCTCCTGTTCAACAGGGGCATGTAATTACAATTCTTGATCTAATATTTCACAGCAGGGCCCTGTGAGGGCTTACAGTGTTGTGGCCACAGCAACACCTAAGGCCCAAATTTCTGCTGAGTATATAGGGCAGGACCCTACTTTCAAACATCTAACTTACAAACGACTCCTACTTGCAAACGGAAGGAGACAACAGGAAGTGAGATGAAATCTACCCCTAGGAAGGGAAATTCTCTCCTGTAAGAGTTAATATGGGAAAACAATTTCTCCTTTCCACTGATGCTTTCCAATCCTTGTTCCACAAAAAAAAACAAATTTTCAAAAAACATTTTTCATTGGGACAAAAAGTGAGGTGAAATCTTCTGAAGAGGAGGAAAGACAGCAAAACAAATGTCACAGGGGTGATAACCCTTCCCTATGTTTTCCAAAAAGCTTAAAAAAGATTTTTTGGCTGGAGCTAAACACGTTAAAAATGTACCAGTTCAAAATTACAAAGAGATTCTACTTAACAACAAATCTACAGTCCCTGTCTTGTTTGCACCGCCTGTATACTGCTGTTCAGAGTATATAGGGCCTTTCCTTATTTTAATTTGGGTGCGGGGTTCCCCTTAATATCCATACAAGACCCAAAGGGCCTGGTAATGGACTGGGGGGTACCCATGCCGTTTGTCTCACTGATTTTCATCCATATTGCCATGACCCGACATGACATTAAACCCGCAAGCAGTTTTAAATGAGATTTTTTCCTTTAAAAATGACATTTGGTGCAGGGACTGTTCTAAACATGGGAAACACGCGTCACTTTACAGGCATACTATAGACACCCCCCAGGTACGATATTTGAAGGAATATTTCACTTTTTTTTTTTTTACTTTAAGCATCATTAAAATCACTGCTCCCGAAAAAACGGCCGTTTTTAAAAGTTTTTTTTGCATTGATACATGTCCCCTGGGGTAGGACCCGGGTCCCCAAACCCTTTTTAGGACAATACCATGCAAATTAGCCTTTAAAATGAGCACTTTTGATTTCGAACGTTTGAGTCCCATAGACGTCAATGGGGTTCTAACGTTCGTGCGAACTTTCGGTCCGTTCGCAGGTTCTGGTGCGAACCGAACCGGGGGGTGTTCGGCTCATCCCTACCCGGCAGACATTGAGTCCACAGGACCCACGGGCATGGTCACAAAGTAAGCTGCGGGCGCGTGTCCACAATGCTGCATCTTAAAGGGGACGTACAGGTACGCCCATTTGCGCAGCCGTGCAATTGAGCCGACGTATATTGTCGTGCGCTGGTCGGCAAGCAGTTAATATTAATATTTTGCATACGTATTGGGGTTGAATTGCAAAATCTGGTATAGCTCTGCATGGTAGCCAATGAGCTTCTAACTTCAGCTTGTTCAGTTAAGCTTTGACAACAAAAACCTGGAAGCTGATTGGTTTCTATGCACAGCAAATGAGAATCACGAGGTCAAAGGAACTGCCTGAAGAGCTCAGAGACAGAATTGTGGCAAGGCACAGATCTGGCCAAGGTTACAAAAAGATTTCTGCTGCACTTAAGGTTCCTAAGAGCACAGTGGCCTCCATAATCCTTAAATGGAAGACGTTTGGGACGACCAGAACCCTTCCTAGAGCTGGCCGTCCGGCCAAACTGAGCTATCGGGGGAGAAGAGCCTTGGTGAGAGAGGTAAAGAAGAACCCAAAGATCACTGTGGCTGAGCTCCAGAGATGCAGCCGGGAGATGGGAGAAAGTTGTAGAAAGTCAACCATCACTGCAGCCCTCCACCAGTTGGGGCTTTATGGCAGAGTGGCCCGACGGAAGCCTCTCCTCAGTGCAAGACACATGAAAGCCCGCATGGAGTTTGCTAAAAAACACCTAAAGGACTCCAAGATGGTGAGAAATAAGATTCTCTCGTCTGATGAGACCAAGATAGAACTTTTTGGCCTTAATTCTAAGTGGTATGTGTGGAGAAAACCAGGCACTGCTCATCACCTGTCCAATACAGTCCCAACAGTGAAGCATGGTGGTGGCAGCATCATGCTGTGGGGGTGTTTTTCAGCTGCAGGGACAGGACGACTGGTTGCAATCGGGGGAAAGATGAATGCGGCCAAGTACAGGGATATCCTGGACAAAAACCTTCTCCAGCATGGGTGTTACAGCTCAACCTCCTTGCTGCTGCGCACATGGCTTACTTGAGCGACGAGAGGTTAACCCCTTCAATACCGAGCACTTTCACCCCCTTCCTGCCCGAGCCAATTTTTAGCTTTCAGGGCTGTCGCACTTTGAATGACAATTGCGCAGTCATGCAGCACTGTACCCATATGCCTTTTTCTCTTTTTATAGCTTTCTTTCGGTGGTATTTATTCAGCACTGGGGTTTTTTTTGCTAAACAAGTGAAAAAAGGCTAAAAATTTTGAAAAAAAATTCTTAGTTTCTGTTATAAAATGTTGCAAACAGGTAAATTTTCTCCTTCATCAATGTGCGTTGATGAGGCTGCACTGATGGGCGGCACTGATAGGCTGCACTGATGGGCACTTATGAGGAGGCATTGATGAGGCGGCACTGATAGGCTGCACTGAAGGGCACTGATAGGTGGCCCTGATGGGCACTAATAGGTGGCACTGATGGGCACTGATAGGTGGCACTGATAGGTGGCACTGATGGGCGGCACTTATGGGCTGCACTGATGGGCGGCACTGATAGGCTGCACTGAAGGGCACTGATAGGTGGCACTGATGGGCACTAATAGGTGGCACTGATGGGCACTGATAGGTGGCACTGATGGGCCTAATAGGTAGCACTGATGGGCACTGATAGGTGGCACTGATGGGCACTAATAGGTGGCACTGATGGGCACCGATAGGTGGCACTGATGGGCACTAATAGGTGGCATTGATGGGCACTGATAGGTGGCACTGATGGGCACTAATAGGTGGCAATGATGGGCACTGATAGGTGGCACTGATGGGCCTAATAGGCGGCACTGATGAAGAGGCACTGATAGGCAGCACTGATGGACACTGTTGGCACTGCACTGATAATCAGGACAGTGTAGATGTCCTATTTCACACTTGCCAGTTACCAGCTTTCCTCTCCTCATGCTGTGACATTGACGTGAGGAAAGGAATACCGATAACCAGCAATTGAGTTTACATCATAATTAGCTGTGATCGGACGCAGCGGATCAAATGGTAAAGGGCTGCAGTGATTGGCCATATACCCTGATCTATGATCAGCTGAGTCCGAATTACACAGTGATCGAAGAGCGCGCCGGGTGTGTGTTGACACCCTTCTTAGAACTGGATGACCACGCTGTAGCCTTCTTTTGGCCATAGCCTGGTTGGCAAAAAGAAGCCTGGTTGGCAAATGGTTAAAACAGTATTAAACCCAAACACAAACATTTCTTATATTGCAGCTTGCCAATTCTTAGATGTGATGGCTGTATAAGTTTTCTTTATTAGGCTTTACTTCCTCTATTTTGATGTGGTGATCCAGCCAGTAAGTCTGTTGTTTTTAAAAAAACACAAGCTCTCCAGCACAATGTATCAGTTTACAAGGATGAGACAATTCATTTACCGCTGACCGGGGTGCTTACAATATTCAGCTTTTATTTTCTTGTGTAAAACCTTTATCCCAAAAGAAAAAGAAACTGTTTGCTGTAACTTATTATAAAGTATTAGGTGGAATATGGCTTTAATTTGTTAGTGTATCTAAATCTGCTAGTCCATTTAACCCCCCCTCCCCCAAAACTGATAATGCTGTTGTCCAAAGGTGTCCCCTGTGCTCCTTCATCCCAAGTGGGGGCGCTCTAATGCTCTACTAATAGATGTGTCAGGACAGATCACCAGGTTAAAACAGAGGGGGAAAAAGCCTTCAGGCTCGGCTAATCACAGAGCAGGGTAAAGGGCCAATCACAGCGGGCCCTTGACAGCTGATCACGGAAGTAAACAGAAGCCGATTACCGGCTTTTTTTCTTCTTCATACTGTTGGTGTGAAGAAAAGAATAAAGCCGGTAACCGGCTTCTGTTAGAGGGACATCAGTCCCCTAAGTGCCCACCAGTACTGCTAATCAGTGTCCTCCAGTGTTGCAAATCTGTGCCCACCAGTGCCCCCCAGTGCTGATAATCAGTGCCCACCAGTGACACCTATCAGTGCCCATCAGTGTTGCCAATCTCTGCCAATCAGTGCTTCATCAGTGCCTCATGATCAGTGTCACCTATCAGTGCCACCTATCAGTGCCCATCACTGCCACCTATCAGTGACACCCATCGGTGCAGCCTCATCAGTGCCTCCTGATCAGTACACACCAGTGCTGCCTCATCAGTGCCCATCAGTGCCACCCATCAGTGCAGCCTCATCAGTGCCTCCTGATCAGTGCCCATCAGTGCTGCCTCATCAGTGCCCATCAGTGCCACCTATCAGTGCACATCAGTGCCACCCATCAGTGCAGCCTCATAAGTGCCTCCTGATCAGTGCCCATCAGTGCCACCTATCAGTGACACCCATCGGTGCAGCCTCATCAGTACCTCCTGATCAGTACCCACCAGTGTCTGCCTCATCAGTGCCCATCAGTGCCACCTATCAGTGCCAATCAGTGCCACCCATCAGTGCAGCCTCATCAGTGCCTCCTGATCAGTGCCCATCAGTGCCACCTATCAGTGCCCATCAGTGAAGGAGAAAAATTACCTGTTTTCAAAATTTTATAAAAAAATATGAAAAACTTTATGAAAAAAAAAAAAAAAAACAAGGAAGGGGGTATAAGTGCCCAGTGAGCAAGTGGTTACATTTCTGGTTTTGGGTTTAATACTGCTGTAAGATCATAGCTGGCGTTCCATTTAAATATCAGCATCTGTTTGTACCATTGTTTGCCTTTTACAAACTCTTGCTACCATTGAAAAGTAATTATTACTAAAAAATCATTGATTTTGATTAATTCTATTTATTTATTTACATTTATATATAACAATCCATTTTAAGAAAAATAAAAAAAGACAATTACAATGAGCACTGATAACAATAAAAAAAATTATTATTTTGTTTTTGAATTTTCATGTAAGTAAATTTTGGTTGAAATTTTCAAAAAATTGTTGTTTCAAATTGTTGCAAGGTAGCCTCAGCGAGTTTATATATATATAGTTGTATGATTTATGAGGTTCTTTATATATATATATATATATCTATATATAGATCTATATATATAGATAGATCTATATATAGATATATATATGTATATCTATATATATATATAGATATATATATCTATATATATCTATATATATATATAGATATATATCTATATATATCTATATATATATATATATATATAGATATATATAGATATATAAAGAACCTCATAAATCGTACAACTCTGATGCCGTGACTATAGAGCCATACACGCGCGTCTGAGGTGCGTTTGCCATGCGTTCACCAGCCCCGAGCGATCAAAGCACGGCACAAACGGTTTGCAAACTGACATTAACGGACCTTCAAAGCTTGGGCAGCTCGTTGCCCCGTTAAATGTCTTATCGTCCCTTAGAACGCCAGGGAGGAAGGAATAACATTTAAAGGGTTAACCTGACAGAAGCCAAAAAAGAAAAAATCCCTGCGTTCAGCGGATTTTGCTTCTCCGAGTCGGGAAGCTCGCCTGTCCGCGCACGCAAGGAAAGACTGGAAAATAATTTAATCCATTAAATCAGCGGCGCTGATACACATAAGAGGCATGTTTATCACTCCTGCCACATTGGCATTTTTTTTTTCTCTTTACTGGGTCTCACATCTTCCGCGCTGTTGCTAGGAGACAGGAAATCTGGGTACCAGTCTGTTCTGCTTCTATCTCCGTCTTGGGAAATCACTAACTTGCTACTTGCTAATCAAGGCAGCATCGTAGCCATGGCTAATATTGTACCGGGGTGCATGATGAGCGTCGTTTACAGGGAATATTCCTGTTCCACATAACACCGTTTCATTGACACGTGACCCTTCGCTAAACTTCCGCCTGGGGGAACCTTTCCTTTTTTTTTTTTAAATAAATAAATCAATTATCATCCAGAATTAGGCTACTTTGCTACCATAATTTCACCAATACCGGCATGTACATAGAGGCGTCCCTTTAAATCATTATTTATTATTATATTATACAGGGTTTATAATAATAAATCATTGATAAATTACATTTCAAACAATCAGAAATCCATCCAAATCAATAAATGTAAAAATAAAACAATTGGATAATGAGAGACTCACCAACTATACCATAAATCGCTCCATAGTAAGCCTGTGACACATTGTAGCTGTTTGTAACATAAACACATAAGGTGGGCAGCAATAAAATAGAGCCTTTACAGTAAGTAGTAAATTCAGAGATAAGAAAGAATGAAGCCAATACAAATACTATTTTGGTAATATTGATAAATAACAATTTGCACTTCTCAAAAGTTCCCCCCCCCCCCCAACAAACTTCTCCGGCTACAACCCAGCTAACCAGATGCTTGTGCTAATGAGTAGCTTCAAGGCAATCCTGAAGACAAAAAACTCCTGGATACATTGCAGCCCATTTATCAGATGATACAATGTTTTGCCCTAAAACATTTCAAAGTCTGGACTATTGTTACAATATAACTCCAAAGACATGCTGGTAGGTTAATTGGATCCTGTCTAACTTCAGCCCTAGTATGTCGGAATGGGAGTTAGGGACCTTAGAGTGTAAGCTCCTTGAGGGTAGGGACTGATGTGAATGTATAATATATATGGGTAAAGCGCTAAGTACCTGAAATAATGATAATAATAATTATAGTTTGAATAAGTATCTGAAGCAGCCAAGAACAGAGAAACGTTGAGAGCTCCAACAACTCCATATTTTGCTACTAATGATTCCTAGGTTTGAGCAGAAGGTCCCATGGGTTTGGATTGTCTATGGCTGGATATGTTGTAATGCAATGAATTAAAAAATAATTATTTTACCTCATTGCTTTAGTTCTCCTCTGCAAACCTGTGATCTTGGTTCACATGAGGCAGATTTGGCTTTCTTAAGAAGTTGCAAGCTTTTATGGTTTAGGTAGGAGACCTCTAAATCATTGCAAGAAAGAGCTCAATCTTATGATGAGGAGGTCCTAGGTGTCAGATTGCTATTGTTTTTGGAGCTCACAAAGATACAGATCCCAAAAGAGAAATAGTAGGCTAACGGGTCATATTTAATTAAAGAAAAACAAAAAAACCCCCCAAAAAAACAGTAAAATTTGAGACGCCTCTTCACGGGATTTGACTACAGTATTACAATTACAGCAAGAAATGGAACATGCACATCTGTAATAAAAAAGGTTTGTTTTAGGGGTAAGTGTTAAGTTGGTGCTAGATGTGGATATTAATTTTAGGGATAGTGTTAGGGGTAGGAGTTAAGGTTACAATTAGTTTGAGGGGTAGGAGTTGGTGTTAGGAGTTAGAGTTGGTGTTAGGAGTAGGATGTATAGCCAGAGTTAGTGTTAGAAGTAGTAGTTAGGGTTGGAGTTAGTATTAGGGGTAGCATTTTGGGTTATAGTTGGTGTTAGGAATAGGAGGGAGGGTATAATCAGTGTTAGAGGTAGTAGTTAGGGTTGAAGATAGTGTTAGGGGTAGGAGTTAGGGGTTAGACTTGGTGTTAGGAGTAGCATGTAGGGTTATAGTTAGTGTTAGAAGTAGTAGTTAGGGTGGATGGCAGTGTTAGGGGTAGGAATTTGAGTTAGAGTTGGCATTAGGAGTAGGATGTAGGGTTACAGTTAGTGTTAGAGGTAGTATTTAGGGTGGAAGATAGTCTTTTTAGGGTAGGAGTTAGGGTTATAGTTGGTGTTAGGAGCAGGATATAGTGTTATATTTAATGTTAGAGGTAGTAGTTACAGTTGAAGATGGTGTTAGGGGTAGGAGTTAGGGTTAGAGTTGGTTTTAGGAATAGGATAGGGTTAGAGTTAGTGTTAGAGGTAATATTTAATGTTAGGGGTAGGCGTTAGGGTTAGAATTTGTGTTAGGGGTAGGAGTTAGGGTTAGAGTTGACGTTAAGAATAGAATGTAGGATTTTAGTTAGTGTTAGAGGTAGTAGTTAGGATGGATGGCAGTGTTAGGGGTAGAATTAGTATTAGAGATTGGAGTTAGGGTTATAGTTGTTGTTAGGAGTAGGATATAGTGTTATATTTAGTGTTAGAGGTAGTAGTTAGGGTTGAAGATGGTGTTAGGGGTAGGAGTTAAGGTTAGAGTTGGTCTTAGAAATAGGATAAGGTTATAGTTAGTGTTAGAGGTAGTAGTAAGGGTTGTGCAGGGGTAGGAGTTAGAATTAGAATTAGTGTTAGGGGTAAGAGTTAGAATTAGTGTTAGGGGTAGGAGTTAGGTTTAAATTTGTGTTGGGGTAGGAGTTAGGGTTCGAGTTGATGTGAGGAGTAGGCTGTAGGGTTATAGTGTTAGAGGTAGTAGTTAGGGTTGAAGGTAGTGTTAAGGGTTGCAGTTAGAAATAAAATTAGTGTTAGGGGTAGGAGTTAGAATTAGATTTAGTGTTAGGGGTAGCAGTTAGGGTTAGAATTAGTGCAAGAGGTAGGTGTTGGGTTTAGAGTTAATGTTAGGGGTTACATTTAGGGGATTAAGACCTGAAATCTATCTGCTTTATGGTTTTTGTCTGGTTTTTACATCTTGCCCTTCACAGCCTCAAGTGGGGAAGTGCAGCACATAACATCTTGGAGCTCATGGAGATGGCCATGTTTGTCCAGAGTGACCCAGCTTTAATCGTCATGGATGTCTCACTTATGGAAGTCCGATTGCTGTTGTTTTTGGAGCTTTTGCAGGTTAGGGGACCTCTAAACCATTGTGTGAAAGAGCTCAGTCTCATCTTGAGGACGTAAATGTCAGAGTGCTATTTTGTTTGGAACTCACAAGGTATGGCTCTCATTAGTGATTATTAGGCTAAAGGTCGTATGTAATAATATTCAAACACATTCATATATTTAAGTTGCCTCCTCACTACAGTGCTACATTAAAGTAAAAACTAAAACAAGCACACCTGAAATGGAAAAAATGTTAATTTTAGAGGTATGTGTTAAATTGTCAGGTTCAAGTTTTAGGGTTAGAGTTAGTGTTAGGGGGGGAGGAGTTAGGGATAGAGTTAGTGTAAGAGGTAGGTGTTAGGTTTAGAGTTAGTGTTAGGGGTAGGATTTATGGATAGACTTAGTGTAAGAGGTAGGTGTTAGTTTAGTTAATGTATGGGGTAGGAGTTAGGGATAAAGTTAGTTGTAAGAGGTAGGTGTTAGGTTTAGAGTTAGGGTTAGAGTTAGTGTTGGGGGTAGGAGTTAGGGATAAAGTTAGTTGTAAGAGGTAGGTGTTAGGTTTAGAGTTAGGGTTAGAGTTAGTGTTGGGGGTAGGAGTTAGGGATAGAGTTAGTGTAAGAGGTAGGTGTTAGGTTTAGTGTTAGGGGTAGGAGTTAGAGTTAGGGTTGAGAGTAGGAGTTAGGGATAGAGTTAGTATTAGGGGTAGGAGTTAGGGTTAGAGTTAGTGTTGGGGATAGGTGTTAGGGTTTGTGTTAGAGGTAGGAGTTAGGGTTAGTGTTAGGGGTAGGAGTTACAGTTAGTGTTAGGGGTAGGAGTTAGGCTTATGGTTAGTGTTGAGGATAGGAGTTATGGTTAGTGTTAGAGGTAGGAGTTAGGGTTAGTATTAGGGGTAGGAGTTAGGGTTAACATTAGTGTTGGGGATAGGAGTTATGGTTAGTGTTAGAGGTAGGAGTTAGGCTTATGGTTAATGTTGGGGATAGGAGTTATGGTTAGTGCTGGGGTAGGAGTTAGGGTTAGTGTTAGAGGTAGGAGTAAGGGTTAGTGTTGGGGTAGGAGTTAGGGTTAGTGTTAGTGTTGGGGATAGGAGTTAGGATAATGTTAGAGGTAGGAGTTAGGGTTAGTGTTAGAAGTAGGAGTTAGGGTTAGTGTTAGAGATAGAAGTTAGGGTTAGTGTTGGGGTAGGAGTTAGGGTTAGAGTTAGTGTAAGAGGTAGGTGTTAGATTTGGAGTTAGTGTTAGGGATAGGAGTTAGGGTTAGTGTTGGGGTAGGAGTTAGGGTTAGTGTAAGAGGTAGAAGTTAGGGTTAGTGTTGGCGTAGGAGTTAGGGTTAGTGTTAGTGTTGGGGATAGGAGTTAAGGATAGAGTTAGTGTAAGAGGTAGATGCTAGATTTAGAGTTAGTGTTAGGGGTAGGAGTTAGGAATAGTGTTAGTGCAAGAAGTAGGTGTTAGGTCTAGAGTTAATGTCAAGAGTTAAGTTCAGGAGGTTAGAGGTTAAGGTTCTTCTGTTTTGGGTATCTCTGTGGGTTTTGAATCTTACCCTGCACAGCATCAAGAGCTGAAGTGCAGCACAGAACATCTTGCCCTTAGCGAGATGGCCATGTTTGTCCGGAGTGACCCAGCTTTCTTCGACGCGGATGTCCCATTCATATTTGTCCTGCCTTTGCCGTGGTACTACCTCTTTGTATGTCAAGTTCCATATTATTCCAGTAAAATTGCCTTCAATTCCAGCAACTCATCTTCAAGCAGAAGTTCCAAAAAAAGTCTACCCTGACCTAGAAAACTGATGGGAATTTGGTCTCACCAACTTGAGAGTGCCCCCTTCTTTCTGAGATAACTCTGACCCCCGGAGCTGGATCTCATGCCACTGTCCAGCCTTAGTCCCATTCCACACAAGTCATCTCCTTACTACACATCCTGTTGGGGTTCTGGATTTGCCTGTGAAGGATCTTCGCAGGAGAGGAGGACGCTTGCAGCTTGAGAGCCGAGTCTCTGGGTTGCACTGAGGTTTACAGCTTAGTCAGTCTGATTCTTTCACTCCTTCTTTCCCTCCCACCTCTCTCTCCATGCGAATCCCAACACTCCCCCCCCCCCCCCCCCATTGCACTCACCCTCCCCACAGGCCTTTGTAAGATTTCATTTTACTTAATTCTTTTTTTCTTTATTTTTTGGCCAAGGAAGAGAGCTTGTAATATTTTTTTCTAAATCCCACAATTTCCAGGAAAGGACACACGCTTACACATTAAATAACAGATGAGACGTGTTTTATGGCAATTTTTGCCCTTTTTGTCTCATTTCCAGAGGCAATAAAGCTTGGTTCACATCTACGTGTGTCGGGAACGTGTGCAAAATTCGTGCCATGCCCGGAAACATGCTGCACTTTAGCAGACGTACAGAGATGCCATTATTTGGTAATGTCATGCCAGAGCATCAGCGAACGTGCCCGTTTAAGCACGCATCAAACCGCGTGGTGCGGAGACATTATATGGTTCGGTGTGGCCAGTGCCGGGGCAAGTTCATCCAACACCCAGGGCAAAGATTCCAAACTGCACCCCCTTCCCCCAGTCATGATGTGCAAGCTTAGGGGGTCCCACGCCCCGCCGTCACGCTTGCCAAAATCACTGCCGCTATCACTACTCTTGTCAGCATAGCGACAGTAGGAAGGCGCCCCCAGTAAACCATTGAGCCCAGGGTAGCCGAACCCCCCAGCCCACCCCTTGTCCCGGCCCTGGGTGCAGCGCAGTGGCGGTGCGTCCAAAAGGGCGCACGGGCGCCGCCCCCTCTCTCCAGCCACCCCTATATGACCAATGGATAGAGTCATGAATTGCATGACCCTATCCATGGCCGCCGCTGCCACCCCCTATTCCGGCGTCCGGCCCCATTTTGGGCGCCGGGCGCCTGAATTACAGCGGTGGAGGGTAGTTTTTGAAGCACCTGATTAGAGCTATAGGCTCTAATAGGCGTCAAAAAAGGTGACCTGCGAGCGCCATGCTTGGTGCTCGCAGTTCACCCAGGTGTGCTAGAAAAGCAAATGAAAAAAGCAAATGAATATTCACTTTCATAACACTGAACCGCCTCTCCGCCAATCAGGTGCTCGGGTCTGTTACCCGTCACTTGGTTGTCTGAAATGACAGGCGCTGTGATTGGACGCCTATCAGGTGTCCAATCATAGGAGAGGACGGGAAGAGAGGACGGGAGAAGACATCGAGGACATGGAGGAGCATGGAGGACACCGCTCGCCACACAGTGGCAGCATTTCATGGGCACAGTGGGAGCATTTGATGGCACAGTGGCAGCATTTGATGGCACAGTGGCAGCGTTCGATGGGCACAGTGGCTGCTTTGATGGGCACAGTGGCAGCAATTGATGGCACAGTGGCAGCGTTCGATGGGCACAATGGCTGCATTTGATGGGCACAGTGGCAGCATTTGATGGCACAGTGGCAGCATTCGATGGGCACAAGTGGCTGCATTTGATGGGCACAGTGGCTGCGTTTGATGGGCACAGTGGCAGCAATTGATGGGTACAGTGGCAGCATTTGATGGCACAGTGGCAGCATTTGATGGCACAGTGGCAGCATTCGATGGGCACAAGTGGCTGCATTTGATGGGCACAGTGGCTGCGTTTGATGGGCACAGTGGCAGCAATTGATGGGTACAGTGGCAGCATTTGATGGCACAGTGGCAGCGTTTGATGGGACAGTGACTGCATTTGATGGGCACAGTGGTGGCAATAGATGGGCACAGTGGCTGCATTTGATGGGCACAGTGGCTGCATTTGATGGCACAGTGGCTGCGTTTGATGGCACAGTGGCTGCGTTTGATGGGCACAGTGGCTTTGTTTGATGGGCACAGTGAGGCTGCAATTGATGGGGTTTTTTTTTTCACCATTTTTCAGTTTGTTTGTGCCCCCAAAAATGTTGATCTCCAGCCGCCACTGGTGCGGCGTGTTTTTAGAAAAGAGTTGTTGACTTCTTTTCCACGTTTCTTGCTTCCAGGGCAGCCCACTGAAATGAATGGGGTGCCCTATAAGCGATGCGTGGCAGAGCATGAAAGAATGCGCAGAAATTCAATCATGGAGGATCAGCATTAAATATGGGCATTACCTACACAGATACAGCCTGCCTAGCAGTGGCGGCCCGTCCATTAGGGGTGCACAGGCGCTGCCCCCCCCTATCCATGCGTCCAGCCCCCTGATCTACATGCAGGGTACCAGACTATGGATTCCAATGGGGTTGGGGGGTTTAAGCACGTGATTAGAGCCTGAGGCTCAAATAGGCTTCAAAAAAGGGTGGGCACTGCGTTCCAAGCCCACCCAGTTGTGTGACAATAGATATTCGCTATTGCCACCCTGATTCTCCCCCTGGCCAATCAGGAAGCAGGTCCTGAGACCTGTCACCCGATTGGCTGAAAGGACAGGTGATCCTTTTGTACACCTAGGAGGAGGAGGGAGGAGAAGCGCGTCAGAACCGCCTTGACGCAGAAGAGGAGGAGAGGACACAGGAGCCGCCGCCCGCCGCCTGTAGGAGCGATGCCCGCCTGCAACCTAGGTGGGGTAAGTGCCGGGCTGGATGAACGACCGGTGCGGGTAACCCAACCAACCGACCTACCTACCTATCTAGAGCCGGAGGTGCCACCAGCCGACCGACTGGTGGGGGGGTTGTGGGGGGTGGTTGTTTGCCGCGCCCCCCCCCCCCCCCCTCAAAAAAGAAAAAACTCCCAGCCGCTCTGCTGCCCAGGAACACCCGCTCCTCCACACTGACAACCATCCAGGCATTTTGATATTTACATAACTCCTCCCACTGCTTGCATCAGGACTGAGGGCTCTTGAGAGGAGTACTGAGGCGGGGGTGCTGTGATGATTTTGGTAACCTACGTACACCCCCCCTCGCCGGCCCCTCAAACCAGCCGAGATCTGCTGGAATTGCAGTTGATAACATCACCAGGTCTAAAAAAGGAAGAATAGAAAGACTTTAATCAAAAACTTCATTAGCATATTGATTGGGGGGGGGGGGGGGGGGCAAGGGAAGACAAAACTAAAGCAGCTTTAATTCACTTAAGGCATGCAAAAATAATATATTGTATTAAATCTTTTTTAGCAACGCATTGCATAGAGAAGCACAGAGACCCAGTGATGACATCAGTGGGTCTTCAGTAAGGAGTGTAATGAACATGGAAAGGATTTATTTGAACATTTGATTAGCATGTTGATGGGGGGGGGGGGGGCAATGAAATTATAAGCAGATTAAACGTTAGCATGCATTGAATCACCCAATCCATTTACTTCTTCCTCCCAATTCCCACCAATAGGCATTTTGCAGGCTCCCTCCTGACTTTAAATTGTTGTAGTTAAAAAAAAAAAAATTGTTGTATTTAGCGGGTACCAACACCAATCACAGCCCAGGGCCGACCCCCCCCCCCCCCCCCCGAGACACTCTGAATATTATCTTTCATTTCTACAGATTAATGCTTCATTTGAACCCGATTCTCTGCCAAAAGCTTCCCTTCCTAAGGGGATGTCTGCAAATCCTTCACCGGTATCTGTTCTCAGTGAAATATCGACGTGTTATTGAGCTCCAGGCAATGACTAAATATACCAATAAAATACATATATGAGGATTTGTACATCTTTCAATCCTGTCCTGGGATTTATACAGCTATGCCACACAGCACAGCCCTGTCTGGCAGGGGAGGAGACCCGATTTTTTTTTTCCCCTGCTGACTTACGGTGCCTTAAAAAAGTATTCATACCCCTTGAAATTTTCCACATTTTGTCATGTTGCAACCAAACACGTAAATGTATTTTATTGGGATTTTAGCAAAAAGAAGGAAAGGATGGCCTTGGGACTTTAATTGGGATTTTATGTGAGAGACCAACACAAAGTGGCTCATAATTGTGAAGTGGAAGGAAAATGATAAATGGCTTTCATTTTTTTTTTTTTTTTTTTTTTTTTTACATTTGTATTCAGCCCCCCTTTACTCTGATACCCCTAGGTTTATAACACATGATTGAAACATTTTTTTGGTGTAAATGGAAATGGATAACACGTCTTATTGGAATTACTAAGACATGTTATCCATTTCCATCTACACCAAAAAATTGTTTCAATCATGTGTTATAAACCTTAGTGATACATGTGATTTCTTATTGTTTTGACTCTCCTTTTATTATTTCCAGCATACCACAAATCATACCTAAACTCCTGAGGAAGCTCCAAATGAGCAAAACACGTTGAGTGGTAGTTACTGAGTGGTATTCTCCCCACCAATTATGTTGTTGGATGTGGATATTAGGAGACTTTTTAACCAATTTTTGTATTGTTATGTATTTGTATAAATAAATACATTTCTATTTTTTATATACATGTCTTTCTACTCTATTTACTTCATCAATTTCAGCACCTTAAAAGTCCCTGGGTTTTTTTTTACCCCTTTTCCCTCTTTTTACTTATAAGGAAGTTGATAGCCAGTAGCCAATAGCTGCCCTAGCGTCAGTTTTTGTCCGTCGGACTAGCATACAGACGAGTTTACATGAATATATGACTCAGAGGCCGTGTCATTGCCAGCATCCCTTGTAATTTTTAGAACTAGATGTGTACCTCAAAATGGGGATATATAAGGGCAATGCAGAAATTGGCAGTGTTGAATTATAATAAAAAGAAGTTTATTGATACAAAAACGAATATAGGGAATATACATGAACATACACATTATTCTATAGTTAAGAATAATTATAAAAACATCAGATATATGGAAACATATGATGCATTCCCTACTGCTAGTTACAAGTACCACCCCCGATAGGTGTGATGGCGTCCTGATAGCAGATTTCCAACGCGTTTCAACTTATTGTAAGGATAAAGTCTTCCTCCAGGGAGGGACTGCATCACATTATTTGCATTTAACTGTGAAAAAAATCGCTTTTTTCACAGTTAAATGCAAATAATGTGATGCAGTCCCTCCCTGAGGAAGACTTTATCCTTACAATAAGTTGAAACGCGTTGGAAATCTGCTATCAGGACGCCATCACACCTATCGGGGGTGGTACTTGTAACTAGCAGTAGGATGCATCATATGTTTCCATATATCTGATGTTTTTATAATTATTCTTAACTATAGAATAATGTGTATGTTCATGTATATCCTATTCGTTTTTGTATCAATAAACTTCTTTTTAATTATAATTCAACACTGCCAATTTCTGCATTGCCCTTAAAATCCCATTTTGAGGTACACATCTAGTTCTAAAGCATACAGACGAGCGGACTTTTCGACCGGACTCGAGTCCGTCGGAAAGATTTGAAACATGTACCAAATCTAAAGTCCCGTCACATTTGCGACCGAAAAAGTCCGCTGCAGGTCCGAAGAAGCCCACACACGGTCAATTGTCCGACGGACTCGTGTGTACGCGGATTAGTTGTGCACTCCACAAATCTGCCCTTTATGGAAGGGTGACAAGAAGAAAGCCATTGTTGGATGCTCGTTTTGGATGCCGGTCTACACCCGCAGACACCGCTATATACAGATGAGCTTGTTTTTAAGTTATTTTTTGCAAGTGCATTACTTACTTTGCTAATAAATTGCATTTACACTCACTCTACACTTACACTCACTCTCACACTACACTCAGGATGGCGCTTCCTGTGTCTCCCCTTCTAGACTCTGGCTCCGCCCCGGCTCCACTCCTCAGGATAACTTTCCGTAAGATTTTGGAGTGTGCCTTGGCAGGGGAGTTTGTGCCCAGTTGTGAGGTCGGGTATTGTTGGATGAGAGGATCCGGCTCTCAATGGAAGTTCTAACCGGTCAGGAATCTGCAGCAGAGATGGTCAGATCTATGTGGCTACACTTAGAAACTGAGACCAGTCTATATATATATAGTGAAGTCAATTTATTAATAATAAAACAAAAGACCTCCACACACCAGACAACAAGAACAAGTAAACATGAAGAGAAGAGAACTACAACCATTTAACTTAACTATATACAATATATATATAAGATGAGGAGTATGGGTAACAGGGAGGAATACCAGCGATGCAAGGAAGAGAGGAATCAGGACTGAGATTAGGAACAAGGGGAGTAGAGCAGCAGGGTGCAGGGCACAGGATGCAGGGCTAGAGCAAAAGCAAGATCAGGATAGGGAGCGGGATCTGGAGCAGGATAAATGGCAACAGTATCAGACTTAGCACAGCAAGCAAATCAAAACACTGACGCAAGGTGAACTAGCAGAGGAGAGACTTAAATATCCCTCCCAACAGCCAGCATCACGTGGATACTAATTACTAGGAACTGTTGACTGCTGGGAGCAGTTGCTGTTGCAACACTGATCCTCCTCCCGGACATTCGGGAAGCAGGTATGAAACCTGTTTCCCGATTGGCCAAAATGGCAGGCAATTCTATTGGACGCCCAGCGCCGGAGGAGGAGAGAGGAGACACCGCAGAAGCTGCTCCAGGAGAGGACACCAGCCACTGGAGCAGCTTTCCCCGAGCCCACCACGCTCTCACCGCCCGCATCCAGGGTAAGAACAGCGCGTGGTGGTTGTGGGGGGGGGGCTCTGTTAGTGCCGTGTGGTAGTGCCCCCCCCCCCAAAAAAAAAAACACCAGCTGCCACTGGTGCTGCAGCTCAGTTTCAGGGTCTTGGCAATCTTATTATAGCCTAGACCATTGATATGCAATTAGGCGGACCTCCAGCTGTTGCAAAACTACAAGACCTATCATGCCTCTGGGTGTCATGCTTGTGGCTGTTAGAGTCTTGCTAGGCCCCATGGGACTTGTAGTTCTGCAACAGCTGGAGGTCCGTTAATTGCATATCCCTGTCCTAGACCATCTTTATGTAGAGCAACAATTCTTTTTTTCAGATCCTCAGAGAGTTCTTTGCCATGAGGTGCCATGTTGAACTTCCAGTGACCAGTATGAGAGAGTGAGAGCGATAACACCAAAATTTAACACACCTGATCCCCATTCACCCTGAGACCTTGTAACACTAACCAGTCACATGACACCGGAGAGGGAAAATGCCTAATTGGGCCCAATTTGGACATTTTCACTTAGGGGTGTACTGACTTTTGTTGCCAGCGGTTTAGACATTAATGGCTGTGTGTTGAGTTATTTTGAGGGGACAGCAAATTTACACTGTTATACAAGCTGTACACTCACTACTTTACATTGTAGCCAAGTGTCATTTCTTCAGTGTTATCACATGAAAAGATAGAAGAAAATATTTACACAAATGGGAGGGGTGTACTCACTTTTGTGAGATAATGTATGTGGGAAGTGTCAGAATAGACCTGGGGGGTCAGGCGGTTATTGTATTTTTATTTTTGTTCCTTTTTATTTTTAGTCAGTTTAGGGCTACTTTCACACTGCGGCCGCGGCTGCGTTGGCGGTAAAGCACTGCTCATTTTAGCAGCGCTTTACCGTCGTTTTAACTGAACTTTTTGACCACTAGCGGGTGCTTTTAACCCCTGCTAGCGGCGGAAGAAAGGGTTAAAAGCGCCTGTGTTGCGGCGCTTCCGAAGCTCTTTTCAGGCGCTTCGGAAGCGCTGCCCATTCATTCCAATGAGGGGCGGTGTAGGAGCGGTGTATACGCTGCTCCTACACCGCCCCAAAGATGCGGCTTGCAGGACTTTTTTTAACATCCCGCAAGCGCACCGCACCGCTCCAGTGTGAAAGCCCCCGGGCTTTCACTAGACATGTGCGATTCGGTGCGCAACGAATAGATTTTCGTAGGAATTTGTTAGTATTCGTACATTCGGATCAATTTGAACATCCGAATAGCTGAAAGAACCAAAGTACGAAAATTCCGAAATTACGAATAAGCAAGATAACGAACACGCGAAAATACGAACTTACGAAAATACGAAACAGTAAAAGGAAGAAAATGATATCTATAACCAATGATTTACATTTTGTATTTTCAGTCCTTCGTCTGTTCGTAATGTTCGTATGTTCATTCGTGTGTTCCTAATTTCGTTTCTTTCGTGTTCTCGAATCGTTCTTTGAATGGGCAGTGTAATGCCGCGTTCACACGGCCAGAACTTTTCGACCAAACTTGTCCGACGGAACAAATCCGGCGGACAATCCGACCGTCTGTGGGCTTCATCGGACTGCAGCGGACCTTTTTTGTCGAAAATCTGACGGACCTCAGATTTAGAACATGTTTCAAATCTTTCCGACGGACTTGAGTCCGGTCGAAAAATCCGCTCGTCTGTATGCTAGTCCGACGGACGAAAACCGAAGCTAGGGCAGCTATTGGCTACTGGCTATCAACTTCCTTATTCTAGTCCGGTCGTACGTCATCACGGTTGAATCCGTCGGACTTTGGTGTGATTGTGTGTAGACAAGTCCGATTCGACGGAAGTCCATTGAAAAGTCCGTCAAAAGTCCGTCGAAAAGTCCGCCGAAAAGTCCGGCGTGATTCAGTCCGTCGAAAGTCCGGTCGTGTGTATGCGGCATAAGTGTATCTTAAATATGTATGTTAATACCCTGTTTCCCCCAAAATAAGACCTAGCGTGATTGTCGGTGATGGCTGCAATATAAGCCTTACCCGTTCCTATTAAGC
>JBBDGP010004070.1:75000-194652 GCA_037952835.1 Lithobates septentrionalis | reverse complement strand
GACTCCCCAGCAAAGTTTCATAAAACATGGGCCTGTTGGCTTCATTTTAAGGAATCGGCAGAATACCGCAATATCTTAACCGGTTCACCATAGCTTGACCTGGGGGACAGGGCTTGACACCTAACAAATACACAGGACAAATACCCTTAGATATACACCCCCACCCCCCCATCCCCACGTCTCTTTTCCCTTACCTGCTTTCCCCCATAATAATACATTAGGCTCACAGACGGACTTCGATGGCTTGGAACTCATATGATCTCCAACCATCGATTAGCCTAGGAATTTAGCCATTATACCAAGTAGACATGTGCGGTCTGTTTCGTACGAATCGAAAATTCGTACGAATCTAAAATTCGTACGAATCGAAAATTCGTACGAATTTCCGAAAATTCGTTCATTTGGAAGGCATCCGTAATACGAATTTCTGTGCTTCCGAATTGCATGCGAAATACGAAATTTCGTTGACGAATTTCGGATCCAAATTCCGTTACAACGGAAACGTGACTGGTGTTTTGTTGACCAATCAGAGGTTTTCTTCTGCTGCTGAGTGAGGGTTGGGAAAACTACCTTTTTTAATATGGGAGTGGGAGACTGGTACTGGTAGTCGATGGGAGAGTCTCTGCGGCATAATTCGCCACAAGATCACTTTTATCGGTGCCCACCCCCCTCCCGCCGCGTTCTCGGTCGCTTCCGCCGCTTACTGGAGCCATCGGTAGCGGCGGAGACAATCTGATCCTATCTCCTCAGAGGCTGGAAGTCGAGTGAAGGATTGATGCCCCCCCTCTCGACTCAATCATGTTGGATGATGGAAGCGACATCAAACCTCACTTCCACCCAAAGGCCTTAAGAGACATTTTTATTTATTTATTATTTTATTTTATTGCATTTAAGTGTAAATGTGAGTTTTTTTTGACCTCCAGATCTAATATTTAAGAGGTCCTGTCATACTTTTTTTCTATCACAAGGGATGTTTAAATTCCTTGTAATAGGAATAAAAGTAGGGCTGTTACTGATTAAAATTTCCGTGTTTGATTAATCGATTTTTTTTTATCAATTAATCGATTAATGGACTAATTTTGATTAATAAATTTAATGCACATACAGATCCAACTACTTTTAACTGACGTTATGCAAAGCTCCTCCCCCGTACGCGTTACGTTCAATCAGAACGTCCTCAGAACTTCCTCAGAGGGGCGGGGCTACGGCGTCACCCTACAGTCTATTTAAATAGCACCGTTGTGCATCAGGGGGACCGATGGAGAGCCAGAGACATCCATCACCTGCTGAGACAGAAAAGTGTCAGCTCTTTAGAAAAAAAGTGCCCTAATCATAAATGTTTCTTGATTGCTGGATAACCAATCGATGTCAGTTCATCGTCAAACTGACTTACAGCCAGGAAAGCCCTCAGATATGTTGATTTTCATAGCCAAGTCCAGGATTTACATAGATGTTTGTCTGAATACTTTGACCAGTGAGATCAATTAAATCGTTAGGATCTGTCTTCCTCAATTTATGATTTCACAGACATCGACGTCACCGGAACTCCTCCCCCCTTCCCTTCGTTAGCAGATGGAGGCAAGATTGGGGAAGGGGGGAGGAGTCCGGTGACGTCGATGTCCGTGACGTCACCGGATCTCCGACAGAACTCCCTGAAGACCCGGAAGCAGGTGGAGAGGTGATTATCGATCAAAAGAATTTTGATCGATCAAAAAAATTAACGATTAATCGAGGAATTAATCGTTAATTTCCCCAGCCCTAAATAAAAGTGATCCAAATTTTTTTTTTTAAAGGGACAGTGTAGACATAAAAAATAAAAAGTAAAATGAATAAGAAAATTTATTTTTTTTCAAAGCGCCCAAATCTTTTCTAGCAAAATAACCTGATTTTAACTAAACAGCACGTTTGAAAAATAGAGCCTGACCTCACAAATCCGCCTCTGGAAGAATGGTCAAACATTCCCATAGACACACTCGAAGCTGTTATAGCTGCAAAGGGTGGACCAACCCAATATTGAACCCTTTTCGGGCACCGGGCGCCTAAATTACAGCGGTGGGAGGGTGTTTTTGAAGCACCTGATTGGAGCCATAGGCTCTAATAGGCTTCAAAAAAGGTGAACTGTGAGCACAAAGCATTGCATTCGCAGTTCACCCAGGTGTGTTAGGAAAGAAAATAAATATTTGCTTTCCTAACACTGAACCGCCTCTCCACCAATCAGGTGTGTGGGTCTGTTACCCGTCACCTGATTGGCTGAAATGACAGGCACTGTGATTGGACGCCTATCAGGAGGAGAGGACAGGAGGAGACGCATGGAGGACACCGCTCGCCGCTGTCACCGCTGCAGGGTGATGCCGGGCAGACATGGAGCGGTTGGGGGGTCACAGTGATCATTTGATGGGCACACTGGCGGTTTTTGATGGGCACAGTGGCAGCATTTAGTGGCAGCATTGGATGGGCACAGTGGCAGCTTGTGGTGCCAGCATTTGATGGGCACAGTGGCAGCATTTGGTGGCAACATTTGATGGCACAGTAGCAGCATTTGATGGGCACAGTGGCAGCATTTGGTGGCAGAATTTGATGGGCACAGTGGAAGCATTTGATGGGCACAGTGGCAGCATTTGATGGGCACAATGACTGCATTTGATGGGCACAGTGCCTGCATTTGATGGGCTCAGTGGCTGCAATTGACGGGCACAGTGGCTGCAATTGATGGCACAGTGGCTGCATTTGATTGCACAGTGGCTGCAATTGATGGGCACATTGGCAGCATTTGATGGCACAGTGGCAGCATCTGAAGGGGCACAAAGGCTGCATTTGATGGGCACAATGGCTGCATTTGATGGGCACAATGGCTGCGTTTGATGGACACAGAGGCTGCTTTTGATGTGCACAATGGCAACATTCGGGGGGTCAGAGTGATCATGTGATGGGCACACTGGCAGTATTCGATGGGCACAGTGGCGGCATTGGATGGGCACAGGGGCAGCATTCGATGGGAACAGTGGCAGCAATTGGTGGCAGCATTGGATGGGCACAGTGGCAGCATTTGGTGGCAGCATTGGATGGGCACAGTGGCAGCATTTGATGGCCACAGTGGCAGCATTTGATGCGCACAGTGGCACCATTTGGGGGCAGAATTTGATGGGCACAGTGGCAGAATTTGATGGCCACAGTGGAAGTATTTGATGGGCACAGTGGCAGCATTTGATGGGCACAATGACTGCATTTGATGAGCAAAGTGGCTGCATTTGATGGGCACAGTGTCAGCATTTGATGGGCACAGTGTCTGCATTTGATGGGCACAATGGCTGCATTTGATGACACAGTGGCAGAATTTGATGGGCACATTGGCAACATTTGATGGGCACAGTGGCAGCATTTGATGGGCACAGTGGCAGAATTTGATGGGCACAATGGCTGCATTTGATGAGCACAGTGGCAGCATTTGATGGGCACGGTGGCTGCATTTGATGGGCACAGTGGCAGCGTTTGATGGGCACAGTGGCCGCATTTGATGGGCACAGTGGCAGAATTTGATGGGCACAATGGCTGCATTTGATGAGCACAGTGGCTGCATTTGATGGGCACATTGGCTGCATTTGATGGGCACAGTGGCAGCGTTTGATGACACAGTGGCAGCATTTGATGGGCACAGTGGCTGCATTTGATGGGCACAGTGGCTGCATTTGATGGGCACAGTGGCAGCGTTTGATGGCACAGTGGCAGAATTTGATGGGCACAGTGGCAGCAATTGATAGGCACAGTGGCAGCATTTGATGGGCACAGTGGCAGCGTTTGATGGCACTGTGGCAGCTTTTGATGGCACAGTGGCAGCGTTTAATGGCACAGTGGCAGAATTTGATAGGCACAGTGGCAGCATTTGATGGGCACAATGGCTGCGTTTGATGGGCACAGTAAGGCTGCAATTGATGTTTTTTTTTCAGATTTTTTTCAGTTTGTTGAGCACCAGCCGCCACTGATATGTACTTAGAGTTGAGCTGTGAACGCTCAAGCCTACTAACACCACTTCAGTAACTGGTGTCTCACATATCTTAATGACATTTTCATCTATAGTAATAATTGTGTGTATTGAAAGGATATCACTTCTCTCAGCCTTAAATACCTTGACAACGCTGTTAACGTCCATGGACGCATTTATGAATAAAGCTAACTTTGTCTTGTTAGGAGAATACTGTTGAGAGTCCTTTGCTTTCTCTCTGTTCATTGGCCCTTTATATGATTTTACTTGTGCGTTAGAGGTAATTATTCGAGGTTAGAAGTAGCTTTTATTGGGTTTTCAATGACATGTCAATAAATATGCTGCCACTTATGTTCCACCTGATAATAGACTTTTTCATGGTTTCATGAAGAATGGTTCTTCTCTGTCCCCGCTGACTTTCTTTTTGTATCAATAAACCTGTTATCGCCGAAGACTGCATTACTTAAGAGCGCGTGAGTTTGACCAATGTCAGACTATTGTTAATGAGTGGCAAATGACCCTCTTCGGCAGTTAGTAATTGTATTTTCATGTGTGGCTGGGCTTTTAAGATGAATTCCAGGTATGGATGTGTTTACAGCTTGGATCAATCTAACTATGCATGTACTGTACCATACCTGTGGAATCCCCCCCCCCCCCCCCCCTGGATGCTGGAAACAAATGTAGTAGGCTCCCCTGGTAGCGGTGCACACTATAGTGATTTCCAGCCTCCAGGGGATCCCACAGGTATGGCATACAGTGGGGGAAAATAATGATTGTCTCCCCTGCAGATTGTGTACGTTTTGCCCACTTACAAAGAAATGAAGGGTCTATCATTTTTATCATAGGTGTATTTTCAATGATAGAGACAGAATATCAACCAAAAATCCAGAAAAAAAACCCCCACATAAAACAAATGCTATAAATGGAGTTGCAGGTCAGTGAGAAAAATACGTATTTGATCCCCCAAGCAAAACATGACTTGGTGGAGAAACCCTTGCTGGCAAGCACAGAGGTCAGACGTTTTGTGTAGTTGGTGACCAGGTTTTCACACATCTCAGGAGGGATTTTGGTCCACTCTTCTTTACAGATCTTCTCTAAATCCTTGAGGTTTCTTGGCTGTCTCTTGGCAACTCGAAGTTTCAGCTCCCTCCATAAATTTTCTATAGGATTAAGGTCTGGACACTGGGTAGGCCACTCCATGACCTTAATGTTCTTCTTCTTGAGCCACTCTTTAGTTGTCTTGGCGGTATGTTTTGGGTTATTGTCACGCTGGAAGACCCATCCATGACCCATCTTCAGTGTTCTGGCTGAGGGATGAAGGTTCTCGTCTAAGATTTTACAATACTTGGCCCCGTCCATTGGCCAATCAATACGGCAAGGTGGGCCTGTACCTTTAGCAGAGAAACAGCCCCAAAGCACAATATTTTCATCTCCGTGCTTGACTGTAGGGATGGTGTTCTTAGGGTCATAGTCACCATTTTTCTTCTTCCAAACACGGCGAGTCGAATGTCAAAGAGCTCAATTTTGGTCGCATCTGACCACAGAACTTTCTCCCAATCCTTCTCTGAATCATTTAGATGTTCATTGGCAAACTTCAGAGAGGCCTTTACATGTACCTTCTTGAGGAGGGGGACTCGCCATGTTTGGAGGAAGAAAAATGCTGTCTATGACCCTAAGTACAATCCACCTATGATAAAAAGTACAGACCCTTCATTTCTTTGTAAGTGGGCAAACTTACAAAACCTGCAGGGGATCAAATAATTATTTTCCCCACTATATGCATAGTTACATTGGTCCAAGCTAGACCAATGTAACCTTGTAAAAATATCCATACCTCAAATTCTTCAATTTTGAAAACCCAACTCTGGACTAATATGCAGAATATGTCCTCCTGGATGTTTAATCCAGAGCCACCCCCTGCAGTACCTCTCCTCCACAAGATTTCCTCAATCTTTCAGGCTGAATGACACCCAGGGGTTGATTTACTAAAACTGGAGAGTGCAAAATCTGGTGCAGCTCTGCATGCTAACTTGAGCTTGTTCAGTTAAGCTTTGCCCAAAAATACTGGAAGCTGATTGGTTTCTGTGCAGAGCTGCACCAGATTTTGCTCTCTCCAGTTTTAATAAATCAACTCCCCAGGGTCAATCAATCCAGAAGACTAAAGAAAGATTGTGAGCATAGGGCATCTTGGCCCCACCTGTGAGCGTGCCATCCTGCACTCACATTATACTGATGCAGAGTGTGGCAGAAGACAAAAAGTGGATCCAGGGAGTCTCAAGACTATCCAGGAGACATCTAAAAAGGCAAGTAAAAAATAAAGCAGCTTCACGAGATGTCCTCAATCTTTCAAGCTGAATGATACCCAAGGTCAATCAATCCGGAAGACTAAGGAAAGATTGGGAGTGTAGATCAAAACATCCCTGTCCTTGAGCATGGCATTCTGCACCCACAGTATACTGATACAGAGAGTTGGAGAAGGCCAAAAGAGGACCAAGTTAGTAACAAGACCATCCAGGGGTCATCTAAAAAGGCAAGTAAAAAAAAAAGCAGCTTCACCAGATGTCCTCAATCATTCAAGCTGACCGATACCCAGGCCCAATCAATCTGGAAGACTAGGGAAAGATTGGGAGTGTAGATCTTTATTAGTCCTGGCGAACCATTGCTACCATAACAGAAAGTGATTGGAAATCCATCATTTTACAGTCGCATCAGAACAGAAAAATGGGGAAAATCTTCCAATGTATACTCCTGTTCTGGTGGCAACTGTCTGGTCTCCTTTTGCCCACATTTCTTCTCACTACCTCACGACATTCTCACGATGTCTCAGTTTATGAATGGAGAGGAGCCTCTGTCTCCTCTCCATTCATTTTCAGTGCAGCTGAGGCTGCAGAGAAAGGGACTGGGGAATCTGTGTCCTTAGTAGGGATGAGCCGAACACCCCCCGGTTCGGTTCGCACCAGAACCTGCGAACGGACCGAAAGTTCGCACGAACGTTAGAACCCCATTGACGTCTATGGGACTCGAACGTTCGAAATCAAAAGTGCTCATTTTAAAGGCTAATTTGCATGGTATTGTCCTAAAAAGGGTTTGGGGACCCGGGTCCTACCCCAGGGGACATGTATCAATGCAAAAAGAACTTTTAAAAACGGCCGTTTTTTCGGGAGCAGTGATTTTAATGATGCTTAAAGTAAAAAAAAAAAAAAGTGAAATATTCCTTTAAATATCGTACCTGGGGGGTGTCTATAGTATGCCTGTAAAGTGACGCGTGTTTCCCGTGTTTAGAACAGTCCCTGCACCAAATGTCATTTTTAAAGTAAAAAATCTCATTTAAAACTGCTTGCGGGTTTAATGTAATGTCGGGTCCGGGCAATATGGATGAAAATCAGTGAGACAAACGGCATGGGTACCCCCCAGTCCATTACCAGGCCCTTTGGGTCTTGTATGGATATTAAGGGGAACCCTGCACCCAAATTAAAATAAGGAAAGGCCCTATATACTCTGAACAGCAGTATACAGGCGGTGCAAACAAGACAGGGACTGTAGGTTTGTTGTTAAGTAGAATCTCTTTGTAATTTTGAACGGGTAAATTTTTAACGTGTTTAGCTCCAGCCAAAAAATCTTTTTTAAGCTTTTTGGAAAACATAGGGAAGGGTTATCACCGCTGTGACATTTGTTTTGCTGTCTTTCCTCCTCTTCAGAAGATTTCACCTCACTTTTTGTCCCAATGAAAAATGTTTTTTGAAAGTTTGGGTTTTTTTGTGGAACAAGGATTGGAAAGCATCAGTGGAAAGGAGAATTTTTTTTCCCATATTAACTCTTACAGGAGAGAATTTCCCTTCCTAGGGGTAGATTTCATCTCACTTCCTGTTGTCTCCTTCCGTTTGCAAGTAGGAGTTGTTTGTAAGTTAGATGTTTGAAAGTAGGGTCCTGCCCTATATACTCAGCAGAAATTCGGGCCTTAGGTGTTGCTGTGGCCACAACACTGTAAGCCCTCACAGGGCCCTGCTGTGAAATATTAGATCAAGAATTGTAATTACATGCCGCTGTTGAACAGGAGCTGAAAAATTAGGCCTTAGGCACTGGTGCTGGTGCCACAACACTGCAACCCCTCACAGACACTCTAGTTGGAACGCAGGAACGAGCCCTGCTGCAAAGTATTGCATCAAAAATTGTAATTACACGCCCCTGTTAGACAGGGGCAGAAAAATTGGGCCTTAGGCACTGGTGCTGGTGCCACAACACTGCAACCCCTCACAGACACTCTAGTTGGAACGCAGGAATGAGCCCTGCTGCAAAGTATTGCATCAAAAATTGTAATTACACGCCCCTGTTAGACAGGGGCAGAAAAATTGGGCCTTAGGCACTGGTGCTGGTGCCACAACACTGCAACCCCTCACAGACACTCTAGTTGGAATGCAGGAACGAGCCCTGCTGCAAAGTATTACATCAAAAATTGTAATTACACGCCCCTGTTGAACAGGGGCTGAAAAATTGTGCCTTAGGCACTGGTGGTGGCGCCCAGAACCAAAAATGTTCTTACAAGCTATCAGCCTGATGATTGAGGAGGAAGAGGATAATTACTCAGGGATAGTCACTCAGCATCAGCATAGGCAGTCTTTGAAGGGATCTGAGATTTAAAAAAAAATTATTCGGTTACATCAGCATCAGGTGCTTGGTAGCTGGTGGTGATCCAAGACTGATTCATTTTTATGAAGGTCAGTCGATCGACCGAGTCGGTGGACAGACGCACCCTGTGATCGGTTACCACGCCTCCAGCAGCACTGAATGTGCGTTCCGAAAGAACGCTGGATGCAGGACAGGCCAGTAGCTCAATTGCATACTGTGCAAGCTCTGGCCAGTGATCCATCCTCAAGACCCAGTAACCCAGAGGATTTTCGGTGGGAAAGGTGTCCAAGTCTGATCTTGCCCCTAGGTATTCCTGCACCATGTAAAACAGACGCTGGCGATGGTTGCTGGAACCGATCATACCTTGGGGCTGCGGACCAAAAAATTGTCTGAACGCATCGGTCAGATGGCCACCTTCTCCACTGCTCCTTCTTTGACTGACCGAAGCCTCAGCAACACGTTGTCCAGAAACAGGAGTTTGTAACCTCCCAGTCTCTGGGAACGCGTTGCACAGACCTTTCTGCAAGGCCTCCCGAAGATGTTTCATCCTCTGCTCCCTCTGCGATGGCAAGATAAGGTCCGCAACCTTACCCTTGTAACGTGGATCAAGGAGGGTTGCCAGCCAGTATTGGTCCTTCTCCTTGATACCACGAATACGAGGATCCTTACGCAGGCTTTGCAGGATCAGGGAGGCCATGCAGCGTAGGTTTGCTGAGGCATTCGGTCCGGAGTCCTCTGGGTCACTAAGGACGACATGGTCCGCAGCCACCTCCTCCCAGCCACGTACAAGTCCATGTGTTTCTTGGGACTGATCCCTTAAAGACTGCTGCTGATGCTGAGTGCCAGGCTCCACCTCCATACTGACACAATCTTCCTCCTCCTCCTCCTCTTCCTGTGTGATCGGCGGGCACGCAGGAACACTGTCTGGATAAAGGGGGCCTTGAGAGCTAAGGAAGTCCTCCTCTTCCTGCCTCTGTTCTGCCTCAAGTGCCCTGTCCATTATTCCACGCAGCGTGTGCTCCAACAGGTGGACAAGGGGGACAGTGTTACTGATGCATGCACTGTCACTGCTCACCATCCTCGTGGCCTCCTCAAATGGTGACAGGACAGTGCATGCATCCCTGATCATGGCCCACTGGCGTGGGGAAAAGAAACCAAGCTCCCCTGACCCTGTCCTGGTGCCATAGTCGCACAGGTACTCATTGATGGCCCTCTGCTGCGTGTGCAGCCGCTGCAGCATGGCCAACGTTGAGTTCCACCTGGTGGGCATGTCACAGATTAGGCGGTTCTTGGGCAGGTTAAACTCCTTTTGGAGGTCCGTCAGCCAAGCACTGGCATTATATGACCAGCGGAAATGCACACAGACTTTCCTGGCCTGCCTCAGGACATCCTGTAAGCCCGGGTACCTGCCCAAGAACCGCTGCACCACCAAGTTAAGGACGTGAGCCAAACAGGGCACATTTGTCCCTGTCGGAAGGCAGAGAGGAGGTTGGTGCCATTGTCGCAAACCACCATTCCTGCCTTAAGTTGGCGTGGCGTCAACCACCTCTGAACCTGCCCCTGCAGAGCTGACAGAACCTCTGCCCCAGTGTGGCTCCTGTCCCCCAAGCACACCAGCTCAAGCACCGCATGGCATCTTTTGGCCTGCGTACTTGCGTAGCCCCTTGAACGACTACGGAGCACCGCTGGTTCCGAAGAAGAGGCCATGGAGGAAGAAGAAGAGGAGGGGGTGGAGGAGAGAGGTGTGTCACAATCATTAGCATTTTGGAGGTGTGGTGGCGGAACAACCTCCAACACTACTGCACCTTGTCCTGCATCCTTCCCAGCTGCCAGCAGAGTCACCCAATGCGCCGTGAAACTTAGGTAACGTCCCTGTCCATGCCTGCTGGATCATGAGTCAGCGGTAATATGCACCTTACCGCTGACCGCCCTGTCCAGCGAGGCATGGACATTGCCTTCCACATGCCGGTAGAGAGCCGGAATCGCCTTCCGTGAGAAAAAGTGGCGTTTGGGTACCTGCCACTGAGGAACCGCACATTCCACAAACTCACGGAAGGGGGCAGAGTCTACCAACTGAAAAGGCAGCAGTTGAAGTGCTAGCAATTTTGCCAAGCTAGCATTCAACCACTGGGCATGTGGATGGCTGGGAGCAAACTTCTTTCGGCGGTGTAGCAGCTGGGGCAGGGAAATTTGCCTGGTACAATCTGACGTCGGTGTACCAAAAGCAGATTGCCCACAAGTACTTGGCTGTGACACACCTAATTCTACACCTTCATTCCTCTCAGTGCAGGTCTCAGAGAGGACTGAAGGTCTAGTCGGGTTGGAAATCTCAGCTGATGAGGAGCAAGGAGAGGTCCTCTTTGTTCTTTGGTGTGGGTCTTTTAGATACGCTTGCCAACGAACTGCATGGCAGGTCAACATATGTCTGGTCAAGCATGTGGTACCCAAGCGGGAGATGTTTTGGCCAGGTGAGATACGCTTGAGACATATGTTGCAAATAGCAGCGGTGCGATCTGATGCACTCGTCTCAAAAAAGGCCCACACCAAAGAACTTTTTGAATAACATGCAGAGACTGCAGCGCCCTGCACATGTGGAGCTTTGGGGTGTGATGCAGTCAATGTGCTGCCCTTAGGCTGGCCCCTGGAGGGCATCCTGCCTCGTTGGTGATGTGCCGCCTCCTCCTCCTCCTCTCTCCTATCAGGCACCCACGTTGAGTCAGTGACCTCATCATCCCCTCCCTCCTCATCACTGGAGCAAACCTGGCAGTATGCTGCAGCAGGGGGAGCATGACTGCCAGATTGCTGTCCTTCTTGGGCACCCCCTCTGTCCGTGCTCATGTTACTGCCTTCATCGAGCTCAGTATCATCATCAGAGCCTTCCAAACGCTGGGCATCCTCCTGGAGCATGTACCCAACACTGTGGTCAAACAGTTCGAGGGACTCCTCAGGAGGTCATGGTGGAGCTAGGGAAGGAGTCACTGATGACATTGAGCCGAGGGAAGAGGCCGCTGCTTTGCCAGACAAAGCACCCTGGGCATGGGTGAGAGAGGATGAGGAGGATGAGGACGGCTTGGTCATCCACTCGACCAAGTCTTCCGCATGTTGCGGCTCAACACGGCCAGCTGCCGAAAAAAAGGCCAAGCGTGTCCCATGGCCACGTGCTGATGAGGATGCACCGTCTCCATGACCAGCACTAGACACAGAGCCTGCTTGCCCTCTCTTATTGGCTTGTGACTGTCTGCCTCTCCTTCTTGGCCTTCCAGACATACTAATGGCCTGTAGCTGCACTAAGCTGGGATATATATATACTGCAGCTAGCAAAATCAACTGCCTGCCTGTAGTATGAGAACACCACCAACCTTCTACAGGTAGCTTTAGCTGAACACTGTGAGGTGGACGCACCCCACTAACTTGTAGGTTTAGCTGAACACTGTGAGCAGGACGCACTGCACTAACTGTAAATAGTCTAGCTGCCTGACTAATAGTGGTACTAATAGGATCAAAAGAACACCAGTAATTTTCTTCAGGTAGCTTTATATACTGTAACAAGACACGCCTGCCTGTCAGTAGGAAGATAACAGGAACGGATCTAGCTGAACACTGTGAGCAGGACGCACTGCACTAAATGTAAATAGTCTAGCTGCCTGACCGTGGTACTAATAGGATCAAAAGAACACCAGTAATTTTCTTTAGGTAGCTGTAAATATTGTAACAAGACAAGCCTGCCTGTCAGTAGGAAGATAACAGGAACGGATCTAGCTGAACACTGTGAGCAGGACGCACTGCACTAAATGTAAATAGTCTAGAAGATAACAGGAACGGATCTAGCTAAACTGAATACAGTGTATATATATATATATATATATATATATATATATATATATATATATATGCAACACCTGGGATGCATATATATACACAATACACTTTAAGTGCAGCTAACTGACTGACTGTCCTGCCTAATCTAGCTAACTCAAATGAAATGACACTGTCTCTCTCTCTCTCTATCTCTCTAAGCACACCGGAACACACTGCACAGGGCCGCCGTGCAGGCGGCCTTATATAGTGTGGGGCGTGTACTAAATCCCCTGAGCCATAATTGGCCAAAGCCTCCTTGGCTTTGGCCAATTACGGCTCTCTGTTCAGGCGGCGCTGTGATTGGCCAAGCATGCGGGTCATAGTGCATGCTTGGCCAATCATCAGCAAGCAATGCACTGCGATGCCGCAGTGAATTATGGGCCGTGACGCGCCACACGAATTTGGCGCGAACGGCCCATATCGTTCGCAATTCGGCGAACGACCGAACAGCCGATGTTCGAGTCGAACATGGGTTCGACTCGAACACAAAGCTCATCCCTAGTCCTTAGTCCCTTTCCCTGTTTCAGAGGGGAGATGTCAGATATCTCACCAAAGCATCCCCCACCCCCCAATAGGGCTGATAAAAAATAAAAAGAAAAGAAAAAAAGAATTGTAATAAATAAATATTTAAGGGTGAAATTGTAAAAAAAAAAAAAATACTAAAAAAACACTGATGCCGTCTACTCCCCCCCCCCCCCCCCAAAAAAAAAAAGAGAAAGCATGGTAGAAAAAAAATAGTACCATAAAATATATATAAATTGTAGGAAATAATAAGAAAAATAAATTGTAAAAAAAAAATTTGTAAAAAATAAATAAAAAACGACTGACATAGTCTACGCCTCATCAGTGCCACCTATCAGTGCCCATCAGTGCTGCATATTAGGGCCACTGTCAAACGACGTTAAAAAAAAGTATCGGTAACCGGTATTGGCGATTACTTGAAAAAAAAAAGTATCGGTACTTGCACTCGTTCTTAAATAAGTGGTATTGGTGCAACCCTAGTTCCAAGGATGGGGCCCAATTCCTCCCAATGACACCAATGATGAGGCACTATTCCTTCCACCGACGCCAAAAAGATGGGGCATTGTTTTTTCCCACTGACATCAGGACCACAGTCCGGCCCCCACCCTAATGTCTGAGGGACCGTAAACTGGCCCTTTGTTTCAAAAGTTTGGAGACCCCCCGAACTAGATGAACTTGTGTTTTTTTTCAACCTAACTATGTAACTATGAACACGTACCTCTCAACTTTTTGTGATGGGAATGAGGGACACCTATCAGCAAAAGTATGCAGGCATAGGACACACCCTGTGGCCACGCCCCCTTAAAGGAGAACTGTACCAAAAAAAAAAGATTAGTTAAACCAACAAGTGCTTTTTTTTTTACCACTACTATTCCATTATATTGACTTTTGGAATTTACAAATGCAGCAATTTAGAAATCGGATGAAAGGTTTAGCGCTGGGAAACACTTTTCGATGGATAAAAAGTGCATTTTATATACATCTATACAGATCAGAGCAAAATGAGGGACACATGAGGAGGAATGAGGGACCGAGGGACATTGCTCCAAATCGGGGACAGTCCCTCCAAATCAGGGACAGTTGGGAGCTGGTCTACCTAATAAAGTGTCCGGTGAGTGCCTATTTCTTCGCAAAGACGCAACACACAACACAGAACATAAGTGTTTCAGGAGCTCAAAGATCTCTCCCTTCTTCAAAGCTACAAAACAGACATAAAAACGAATTAAATCTTTGAGCAGTCCAGCTTTTAATCTCTGAACAGCTCAACCCTTCACTCTTTGACACTTTCTTGGTGAAGAAGAACAAATGAACTCCCTAGCAGGAAAAAAAAAAAAAAACCTCCCAAATAGAACTTAATGATGTCTACTCAAAAACCAAAAAATATCAATTAGGCAACATTGTTCTATGTTATTCTGTCACTTTGAACCGTGAAGCTCTCTTTAATCTTCTTTTTAGTCTTTTACTTCTTACGGACTTTGCAGATAATCATTTTTGTGATATTTTATAGGGATGTAGTTAAAACATCGGGGGACGTCAGAGGCGATCGCGGTGAAAATGTAGCGGGGAGACACAAATGTCAGCTTGTCAGAATTCTGCAGATCAACACGGCGCTATTCAACCAGGGAAAAGAAAGATTGTGACAACATGAAGTCATAAGTAATTCATTACCATCCACAAGAACAAAAAAAAAAACTGTAGCGCGTCCCTCCTCCGTACGTCTTTGCCGACACCATCAAATACAATATTACAGTACTTAGTGCTATTTAGAAAAGCTTTGATAGAACTTCTGGTACACTGATTAGGAAAGTTCGCTGGTCTTCCTAGTGAGAATAAATGCTAATGGCATTCAAAAAACGAAATGCCAAAAGATTACAAAGGCTAAAAATGACCTACATAATTCTGGTTATTAATTCTTCTTATTATAGGTATGTTCAAGTCAAAAAAAAAGTCAGATTTTATATTCCAAAAGGTAAAAACTTGTTCTTTTACATTTAGAGAAATTAGACCCCCATTGTGGGAGGAATTATGTCCCGCTGTTGGTATCAGCAGATGACAAAAGTGCCCTAAGGGCCAGATAAAAGCAAGCAAAGGGCCACATCTGCCCCCCCCCCCCCCTCCGGGCCACAGTTTGGAGACCACTGTTCTAGTTTAACCGCTTCAGCCCCAGAAGAATTTAACCCCTTCCTAACCAGAGCACTTTTTGCGATTCGGCACTGCGTCGCTTTAACTGACAATTGCGCGGTCGCCCGACGTTGCACCCAAACAAAATTGACGTCTTTTTTTTTCCCACAAATAGAGCTTTCTTTTGGTGGTATTTGGTCACCTCTGCGATTTTTTTTTTTTGCGCTATAAACAAAAAAAGAGCGTCAATTTTGAAAAAAAAGCAATATTTTTTACATTTTGCTATAATAAATATCCCCCAAAATATATATAAAAAAAATATTTTTTTTCTCAGTTTAGGCCGATATGTAGTCTTCTACATATTTTTGGTAAAAAAAATATTGCAATAAGCGTATATTGATTGATTTGCGCAAAAGTTATAGCGTCTACAAAATAGGGGATAGTTTTATGGCATTTTTATTATAAAATTATTTTTTTTTAGTTATGGCGGCGATCTGCGATTTTTATCATAACTGCCACATTATGGCGGACACATCAGACACTTTTGACACTATTTTGGGACCATTGTCATTTACACAGCGATCAGTGCTATAAAAATGCACTGATTACTGTGTAAATGACACTGGCAGGGAAGGGGTTAAACACTAGGGGGCGATCAAGGGGTTAGGTGTGTCCTAGGGAGTGATTCTAACTGTGGGGGGGATGGGCTACCACTGACATGACAGCGATCAGTGCTCCGATGACAGGGAGCGGTAGATCTCTGTCATGTTACAAGTAGGGATGGGCTTTATGTTCGGGTCGAACATGAGTTTGACTTGAACATTGGCTATTCACCCGTTCGCCGAACAACAAACAATTTGGGGTGTTCGCGGCAAATTCGAAAGCTGCGGAACACCCTTTAAATGTCTACGGGAGCAGTGATTTTAATAATGCTTAAAGTGCAACAATAAAAGTGTAATATTCCTTTAAATTTCATACCTGGGGGGTGTCTATAGTATGCCTGTAAAGGGGCGCATGTTTCCCGTGTTTAGAACAGTCTGACAGCAAAACATTTCTAAAGGAAAAAAAAGTAATGTAAAACTACTATCGCTAGTGCCGGCTATAATGAATTGTTGGTCCGACAATACACATAAAAGTTCATTGATAAAAACGGCATGGAATTTCCCCACAGGGGAACCCCGAACCAAAATTAAAAAAAAAAATGCATGGGGGTCCCCCTAAATTCCATACTAGACCCTTCAGGTCTGGTATGGATATTAAGGGGAACCCCGCACCAAAATTTAAAAAAAATGGCGTGGGGGTCCCCCTCAAAATCCATACCAGACCCTTCAGGTCTGGTATGGATTTTAAGGGGAACCCTGCACCAAATTTTTTTTAAAAATGGCCTGTGGTCCCCCCAAAAATCCATACCAGACCCTTATCCGAGCACGCAACCTGGCAGGCCGCAAAAAAAGAGGGGGGACAAGAGAGCGCCCCCCCTTCTGAACCGTACCAGGCCACATGCCCTCAACATTGGGAGGGTGCTTTGGGGTAGCCCCCCGAAGCACCTTGTCCCCATGTTAATGGGGAGAAGTGCCTCATCGCCACAACCCTTGCCCGGTGGATGTGGGGGTCTGCGGGCAGGGGGCTTATCTGAATCTGGAAGCCCCCTTTAACAAGGGGACCCGCAGATCCCGCCCTCCCGTGTGAATTGGTAATGGGGTACAAATGCACCCCTACCATTTCACAAAAAAAGTGTCAAAAAGGTTAAAAAACACAAGAGACAGTTTTTGACAAGTCCTTTATTAATTCCTTCTTCTTTCTGCTTCTTCTTTCTTCTGGTCTTCCTTCGGTGTTCTTCTTCTTCCTCCATCTTCTTCTTCTCCCTCTTCTTCTTCCTCCGCTCTTCTCGTCCTGCATCTTCCTCTGGCTTCTTCTCCGCTCCGTCCGCACGATCTGCCTCAGTGGGAGTCTTCCACCGTGTGACGCTTCGGTTCTTCTGACACTTCTTATATAATGGAGGGCGGGGCCACCCGGTGCCCTCCTCTGACGCATGGGGACTTCACGGGGACTTCCCTATGGCTTTCCCTGTGTTGTCAGAGGGGGCGGGGTCACCCAGTTACGTAAACTGGTGACCCCGTCTCTGACCATCTCCTGTATCATGTCTACATATCTTACCATCTTTAGTATCACGTCCTCAGTCTCTAACCATCTCCTGTACCATGCCCGCAGCTTCTGACATCATAGATGGCTGGATCTTTTAGTCTCAGCAAATGGAAATTCATAGATACATGTATGAAATACAAAAAGGCAACTCATGGTGTAGTATTTAAAACCAGGGTGAATTTATTTCATAAAATACAACCAGGGTACTCACATTTCGTTAGATAAAAGCAGGCATGTCAGAAGTTACAATATGTCATGGATATCAATTGTTTCCAACCACAAAGATGGCCGCAATTGGCACGTTACAGCGTCGTGATGTCAGAGCTCCACCCTATTCAATATCCTTCATCCTTTACACCTCCAAGACCACCACTGCCTTGCTAAAGAAGCTGAGGGAAAAGGTGATGGACTGGCCAAGCATGTCTCCATAACTAAACCTTATTGAGCATCTGTGGGATATCCTCAAACGGAAGGTGGAGGAGCGCAAGGTCTCTAACATCCACCAGCTCTGTGATGTCATCATGGAGGAGGGGAAGAGGACTCCAGTGACAACCTGTGAAGCTCTGGTGAACTCCATGCCCAAGAGGGTTAAGGCAGAGCTGGAAAATAATGGTGGCCACACAAAATATTGACACTTTGGGCCCAATTTGGACATATTTACTTAGGGGTGTACTGACTTTTGTTGCCAGCAGTTTAGACATTAATGGCTGTGTGTTGAGTTATTTTGAGGGGACAGCAAATTTACACTGTTATACAAGCTGTACACTCACTACTTTACATTGTAGACAAGTGTCATTTCTTCAGTGTTGTCACATGAAAAGAGAGAAGAAAAGATTTACACAAATGTGAGCGGTGTACTCACTTTTGTGAGATACTGTAGATATCTGGAATGCCGTATGGCATGGCACACTGGGTGTATTAGTAGCTAGATATCTGTAATGCCTCATGCAATGGCACACTGGGTGTAGTAACACCTAGATATCTGGAATGCCCCATAACATGGCACACGGGTTGTAGTAGCACCTAGATATCGGGAATGCCCCATGAAATAGCACACTGGGTGTAATAGTACCTAGATATCTGGAATGTCCTATGGCATGGCATGCTGGTTGTAGTAGCACCTAGATATCGGGAATGCCCCATGAAATAGCACACTGGGTGTAGTAGTACCTAGATTCCTGGAATGCCCCATGGTATGGCACACTGGTCAAAGGAAAACTTGAGGGTGTTACAGCTAACTATATTTATGCCAGAGAGGAGATGTCAAATATTTGTGATATCTTTCCAGGTGACATTTATTTGTTCCTTACATTAAACTAGTGCTGACAAAAAAAAGCAAATAAAAGCATTTCAAATTGCCCAAAACATCTCAGTGTTGCCCTTTGGTCCAACATTCCTGATTGCCATAAAACCATTCTTGGTGAGTGTTGTAAGAGGACATGGGGCAACACATTGGCAAAGATCACTATTGTGGAGGATAAAAAACACTGGCACTGACCAATAGTGCAAGATGTCGCGGGGCGGGGGGGGGGGGGGGGTAAAAAAAAAAGCACTGGCACTCATGACCAGTGCAGGGGGGGGGTTTATAAAACAGAGGCACTGATCACTATTTGGGATGGGTGGTTAGAAAACACTGGCATTGACCACCAAATGCAGGAGGACGTTAAAAAAAACCCCACTGCGGTGCCCACCACTTACTAGTGGAAGGGACTCAAGGAGTGCTAGGTTAGTGGGGGGCAAATTACTAGCCTTGCCCCGGGGCGCCGACAACCCACGCTACGCCACCGATAGGTCTTTTTGGTTAGCTTCACCGTTGCCATACTACCAAGATAAGGAAGGGTCTAAATGATATATCTGTAATGTGTTTCATAATAAACTGGATGTGGTTATAGACTTCTATAGCACACAGATGATGGATGATTCACGTTGACAAAGAAATACGGTGAGGATTCTGTGGACTCCCGCGGATCAACCATTAAGTTGATTTATGTATTTTTACCATTCCTCGTGTTGCAGGACGAGTCTAATTAGCATGAGCCTTGTACGGTGACTGACTGAGGCAGGTACGGCAGAAGAGGCTCTTCCGATGATTAATTGTATCAGATATATTTATATAATAAACAAAACATATTTATAGATGGACTCATGTGACGAAATGCGGTACGCGAAGATCGGTCTGCGGTGTACGTGTGTCAGGACCATGCTGGGATAGATTATTTATCACGCGGTGACGGTAAAAACGTTGATTGTGGCAGCTGAGACAAAACAAGATACAATCTTTAATCAATCGGGTTCTGGCAGCCAGCAAAGGGGGACCTATAGGTCACAGTCATCCTTGCCAGGGGCTTAAAATGATTAAGAAGGGCACTCTGCTGCTTAGCTGACTTCATGCTACTTCCCATGCTACGGCAGAGAACCACCCAGTGGCGGCCCGTCCATTAGGGGTGCCCGGGGGCGCCGCCACTCTCTCCACGCCACTCCCCTATACGCAATGGATAGATTCATGCATTGCATAAATCTATCCAAGGCCGCCGTGGCCACCCCCTATTCATGCATCTGGCCCCTTTCAGGGCGCATGAATTACAGGGGCCAGGTTCTTTTTTTTGGAAGCACCTGATTAGATCCAGAGGCTCTAATAGGCTTCAAAATAGGATGGGCTCGGGTCGCAGAGAATGCGCACTGATCCCAGCCAGGTGTATTACAACAGCGAATGAACTTTCGCTGTTGAAACACTGATCCTCAATCCGGCCAATCAGAAGCGGGTGTGAGACCCGTTTTACCAATTGGCCGAAAACAGAAGACTCCCGATTGGGCGGCGAGGAGGAGGGAGGAAGCGGGAGCCGTTGCCGATGTGATGACCCGTGGATAGCAGGAGAACAGAAGGCCACCGTTGCTGAGCAGGGGAAGCCGCCGGTGATGGGGTAGGTGCGAAGGACCGATCGGCGATGGGGGGGGGGGTAGGGTGGCATACTGTTTGCCGTCCCCGCAAAAAAAAAATTCTACCAGCCGCCATTTGAAACACCAAAGGACCCACTATAGGCTCAATTTACAAAGCTTAAATACAAGCCCTGTCCCATCCCCAGAGTCGTTTAGAACGTGATGACATATGACGGGACTAGAAAAAGGAAGTTCAATAGCCGGTAGCCAATAGCTGCCAAATTGGAAAAATTCTGTGAGCCACAATGATCTTATGCCTTGCTTGTGCTACCTCCAGCTGCATGCGCTAATCACGCTTCATATAACGTGCATAGGATAAATTTACAAGTTATGCGCTGCGCTTGGGTGACCCCAAAAACAAAATTAATAATAACCAACTTTGTGCTTACTAGTGCGATAATATTAAATACAAATAATATGAATGTAGCATAAATAAACAAGGTGTGAAAAAACAAGTGCTTGTTACACCATAAATTAGTGCTTATTAGTGCTTTTTACACCATACATAGTGTCTTAATCAACATAAAAAGTGTGCTTCGTGCTCAATACACAGTAACCTACTTTACTTAAATGAAAAAAAAAAAAAAAGTTCTCTATGGCACAATGTTCAGCAGTGATAATAAAACAATGTGTGCAGGTGGTGTTCAGCTGTGACAACAATCCAACATCATGCCGAAGATATCCTGAGTGCTGCAAAACATGCTCCTGTGCTCCTTCGTGACCCCCTTAAGCTAATGTGCTCACCTCAGAGCGTGTGACTCAGCTTCTACCCTGAGTCCAAAATTGCTTTGGAGCCACCCCTGGGCTCAGTCTCAGTGTCTGCTCCACTCCTCCAGCTGGAAACAATGTGGCTCCATACATAGAATGAAAAGGAAACTATATAGTGTAATATAGTCAAAATGCTTTTATTAAAAGAAAACGCTCCCCACACCTGGGTACTCACATGACACTGGTGCGTCAGTGCACCATACTATAACGGCTTTCTATGCAAAATCAGTGGAAGTTTGGTGCGGCACAGGGATCCCCCTGATGATGACACGTGATCCCTGTGTCGAAGACGCGTAGGGGAGGGGCCAGGACGGAGAGACTGACACAGACTTTACACCAGCGCTGTCTCAGCACAGCATACCGCACCAAACTTCCACTGATTTTGCATAGAAAGCCGTTATAGTATGGTGCACTGACGCACCAGTGTCATGTGAGTACCCCGGTGTGGGGAGCGTTTTCTTTTAATAAAAGCATTTTGACTATATTACACTATATAGTTTCCTTTTCATTCTATGTATGGAGCCACATTGTTTCCAGCTGGAGGAGTGGAGCAGACACTGAGACTGAGCCCAGGGGTGGCTCCAAAGCAATTTTGGACTCAGGGTAGAAGCTGAGTCACACGCTCTGAGGTGAGCACATTAGCTCAAGGGGGTCACGAAGGAGCACAGGAGCATGTTTTGCAGCACTCAGGATATCTTCGGCATGATGTTGGATTGTTGTCACAGCTGAACACCACCTGCACACATTGTTTTATTATCACTGCTGGACATTGTGCCATAGAGAACTTTTTTTTTTTTTTTTTTTTTTTTTCATTTAAGTAAAGTAGGTTACTGTGTATTGAGCACAAAGCACACTTTTTATGTTGATTAAGACACTATGTATGGTGTAAAAAGCACTAATAAGCACTAATTTATGGTGTAACAAGCACTTGTTTTTTCACACCTTGTTTATTTATGCTACATTCATATTATTTGTATTTAATATTATCGCACTAGTAAGCACAAAGTTGGTTATTATTAATTTTGTTTTTGGGGTCACCCAAGCGCAGCGCATAACTTGTAAATTTAGCCAATAGATGCCCTTGCGTTGTTTTCAGGCCTTCGGACTAGCATACAGGCGAACGGTTTTCTCGATAGGGATTGAGTCTGTTGGAAAGATTTGAAACATTATCTATTTCTAGGTCCGTCAGAATTTTCGAAAGGAAAGGTCCGATGAAGCCCACACACGATCGGAATGTCCGACAGAATGATTCCGTCTGACCTTTTGTGCCAGAAAGTCCAGTCATGTGCACGCAGAATGAGGCTCTAATTGGCTTCAAATAAGGGTGGTCTCAGGGCGCAGAGCAGACATAAATGAGGGAAAAATATTTCTGAGGACGTTTTTTAAAAAACAAAGTGTGAAGGCTATTTATGATACCCAGAGATGGGCTGTTCCTCCCTAAAGAAATCCTGTCTCAGGAAAATATTGGGCCCTTCCATAGATTACCTTCTCAATGCTTTGCAATTATACTTGCCTTATCCTTTCAGTATAATTTAAATCACCTGTTGACTAAGATCGAATGTAGCATCTGTTTTCTTATCAGTGACCAGTAGGGGCGCTACACTGTCATACTGGCCTTACAGCTTTGAGGGCTGGCTGTATAGTGCCACTGCTGGTATGATCCTGAGGGATCTTCCATTGGGAACAAGAACTGGTGCGCCCACTGGGTGAAATGGGGCATGGGAGTAATTCCCTGGTGGAAGATCCGGAGGGGGCCCAGTGCCTCCTGATTTGACTGTGCTACCTTGTCTGGTCAGGGACTGGGAAAGGGAGAGCCTGTAGTGTCAAGCGCCTCCCTGGGGGTGGCGTCTCAGGGGTGCTGGAATAGAACTATGAGTGTAGAATCCTCACCATGTGCAACAGCACTAGACTACAATGTGTTTTTCCTGCACAACACCTTATGGCAGGGGTAGGCAACCTAAGCCCTCCAGCTGTTCTGAAACTACAAATCCCATGAGACATTGCAAGACCCTGACAATCACAGGCATGACTCCTAGAGGCAGAGGCATGATGGGATTTGTAGTTTCAAAACAGCTGGAGGGCCGAGGTTGCCTGCCCCTGCCTTATGGGCCAGGCATTTTGGCTGAGACTGGGGCACTTTACCAGGCCAGGAGGCTTAGCCAAATCACCTGCACTGGCATTTTTTTTTGTGTAGCGGTACCCCGTAGGGGCTGCTGAGTGTTGTGGCCCATCTGTCACCCTGCCCAGCCCAGCATTCACTTCCAGACACTCCAAGACAATGAACAGTCCGTCAGCTTTGTTTTGTGTTTTCATTGAGGGATTAGAACTTGAAAAGGGTTAAGGAATTTATGGGATGCCCAGAAAGATTTGCAAAGTTTGGGACAAATTAGACACTCTCCTCTTCCTCCAGCACAACTCTCGCTGCACACTATTCCTTCCTCTTCCTCCATCACAATTCTCTAGGCACAGCTAGCACATGGTTAGGCCTGAGACTGGCTTCAGCCAGTCCCTAGCAACAGCCCTTTGCAGGCACGGGCTGCGGGCCCCTTTGGTGTAGCAAGAAAAATGGAAAGTTCTGGTCCTAGCTGCCCTAGGTGGACTACTGATCTCATTAAGCCCTCTTCAGGTCCTGCCAGCCCTCCTGGCTGAAGCTGCCTGTCTCCACTGCCCATGGCATCACAGTCTCTTCTGCTGGCTCTTTATCCATCCCAGACTGCACACTCCCAGTCTGTTCCTCCCAGCTCTCCCGACTGTGCCTGCCACTCACCTGGTGGATCCCTCCTAGAGACTTTGAATGGCAGTGCCTTCCACTGTCTTCTCCTGCTCCTGGTCAGGACGCCCCTGTTGTTTGTGTGAGGGTCCCTTCCACTCCTGAGCTCTAGGCCCAAGGTCACCCCCCCCCCCCCTCAGACTGGGGAGCTTCCTCAAAGGCCATGACAGCTAGTACTCCATCTCCCAGTTCTTCCACCCGACAACAACTCCCCAGCTGGGCTGACCCTGGGTATTTAAGGAGGCCTGCCCCCTGCTAATCCAGATTGGGGATTGTCCAGGGCTCCCTAGAACACCGCAGACAGCCCCACCTCTCTTCCCCTCCTTTCTTATAGAAGCCTCTAGAACCAGAAGGCAGGTAACCGAAAGATGATGCTGTCTGTGAGTCACCAGCCTACTCCGAGCCACTCCCAGCCCACACAGATCAAAACAAACAGGCCTGCCCAAATTTACCTGCTCTTACAGAAAAACTCTATCTAGCACCTACACTAAGTAGAGGGTGCTACACTTGCATATTTATTTTCTCTCCACAAGCCTCACCCTGCACTTATGTATGTGTTTCCCTTTTCGCTCTAAAAATCAAAATAGTAGGATGTGGGTCTTTCTTACTAGAAGTCTAGGGAGAAGATATGTGGCCATTAGGTTCCTTCTTCCCCTGCTTTGGGGGGTTTCTCTTTGGGGAAACCCTTCCACTTCAGTTGACCATGAGGGACGAGGTCCGCTGGGCCTTTTGGCAACGGGGACCTGGGTTTGCCTTAACTCTGTCAGGAGTCTTGAGCCACGGGGGGGGGGGGGGGGGGGGGGGGGTCAGGGAAGGAACCTTCCTCTTCAAGAGCAGACTGTAAGACACACCCTAACTGCACATTTTTGTTCACTTATGGTGTTTCGTTTTTTGCGCACCGCAGGCTTGTAGAAAAAGAAATAGAATCCGGCGTGAATTCAGGTGAAATCCTGATCTGCAAAGATGTTCTAGTTCACTGAAAGGATTTAATCATTTTCTGAAGGTGGGGTCAACAAGAAACGCCTCCATATTTCTCCAAGCTTAAGGTACTATTAATATATCACTCTTAAGTTTTATGCATATCAATTCGACGCAGCACAGGACAAACAACTGTTACTTCTTCTGAGTTGTCAGAAACCTTGCCGGATGCCAAGATTCTGCTTTCATCCCCTGCAAATAGTCAAATATCATTTCAGTGATAAAAAAGAATTAAAATAAAAAAATATCTTTGGTCTCTGGAAGGAGAAAATGGTCTACAAGCATTTCGACAAGCCTTTGACAACTGCTACTTCTCCATGTACAGATTTCCTAATATATTTTTGCTTCTAGTTTTATTACTCCCCGAGGCAAAAGGTTTAGTTCAAAGACACAGCAAACTTTTTTCTACTCTATACTGGATTTCAGTTTGTCTGAAGTATTCGTAACAGACTGCATGGGATGAGAAAAAATATATATATATCACACCCTCTCAGAACTGGAACTGATAAAAAGTAAATTTCAGAAGCAGAAATATTAAACATAAGGCAGAAAAGGAAACATACCACAAGGACATGTGTTTTTTTTTTTTTTAAGGGAAGCTTTGGTAAAATGTAGATATTCAGTTCTTGATCCCAAACCAATGGTCTGGCCATATTGGAAGGTACATATCTTTAAAAAAGCAATCAAGGTCCTTGATCCTAACCCAACAGTCTCGTTATGCAAGAAGAATTAAAGTTCATGATCCTAACGCATCCAACTGGTCATATTGGAACATACAGTATGTATCTTTCGAAGAGCAACCCGGGTCCTTGATCCTAACTCAATGGTCTGGCCATATTGGAAGGTATATATTCTAAAAAAGCAGTAAAGGTCCACGATCCTAAACCAGTGGTCTGGCCATAGTCTATCTTATGAAGAGCAATCAGAGACCTTTATCCTAGCCCAATGGTCTGGCCATATATTAAGGTGTATATCTTATAAAGAGCAATCAGGATCCTTGATCCTAACCCAATAGTATGGTCATATTGAAAGGTAAATATCTTGAGAAGAGCATTCAAGGTCATTAATACTAACCCAATGGTCTGGCCATATTGGAAGGTATATATCCTAAAAAAGCAGTAAAGGTCCACGATCCTAAACCCGTGGTCTGGCCATAGTCTATCTTATGAAGAGCAATCAGAGACCTTTATCCTAGCCCAATGGTCTTTACATATATTAAGGTGTATATCTTATAAAGAGCAATTAGGATCCTTGATCCTAACCCAATAGTATGGTCATATTGAAAGGTAAATATCTTGAGAAGAGCATTCAAGGTCATTGATACTAACCCAATGGTCTGACCATATTGGAGAGTAATATAGTACCTGATGAAGAGCAATCAAGGTCCTTGATCCTAACTCAATGGTCTGGCCATATTGGAAGGTATATATGTTAGAAAAAAAAAACAATCATGGTCCATGGTCTTAACCCAATGGTTTAGCCATATTGAAAAGTATACTGTATCTCTTATAAAAAACAGGAGCACCTGTCCCTATTGTAAGGTGTATATCGTATGAAGAGCAATCAAGATCCTTGATCCTAACCCAATGGTCTGGCCACATTGAAAGGTATATACGGTATCTCACAAAAGTGAGTACACCCCTCACATCTTTGTAAATCTTTTCTTCTATCTTTTCATGTGACGACACTGAAGAAATGACACTTTGCTACAATGTAAAGTAGTGAGTGTACAGCTTGTATAACAGTGTAAATTTTCTGTCCCCTCAAAATACCTCAACACACAGCCATTAATGTCTAAACCGCTGGCAACAAAAGTCAGTACATCCCTAAGTGAAAAATGTCAAAATTGGGCCCAATTAGCCATTTTCCCTCCCCGGTGTCATGTGACTCATTAGTGTTACAATGTCTCAGGTGTGAATGGGGGGCAGGTGTGTTAAATTTGGTGTTATCACTCTCACTCTCTCATACTGGTCACTGGAAGCTCAACATGGCACCTTATGGCAAAGAACTCCCTGAGAATCTGAAAAAAAAAATTTTTGCATTACATAAATACGGCCTAGGCTATAGGAAGATTGCCAAGACCCTGAAACTGAGCTGCAGCACGGTGGCCAACACCATACAAAGGTATAACAGGACAGGTTCTACTCAGAATAAGCCTTGCCATGGTCTACCAAAGGAGTTGAGTGCACATGCTCAGCGTCATATCCAGAGGTTGTCTTTGGGAAATAGACGTATGAGTGCTGCCAGTATTGCTGCAGAGGTTGAAGGGGTGGGGGGTCAGCCTGTCAGTGCTCAGAACATACACTGCACACTGCATCAAATTGGTCTGCATGGCTGTCATCCCAGAAGGAAACCTCTTCTAAAGATGATGCACAAGAAAGCCCGCAAACAGTTTGCTGAAGACAAGCAGACTAAGGACATGGATTACTGGAACCATGTCCTGTGGTCTAATGAGACCAAGATAAACTTACTTGGTTCAGATGGTGACAAGCGTGTGTGGCGGGAACCAGGTGAGGAGGACAAAGACAAGTGTGTCTTGTCTACAGTCAAGCATGGTGGTGGGAGTGTCATGGTCTGGGGCTGCATGAGTGCTGCCGGGACTGGGGATCTACAGTTCATTGAGGGAACCATGAATGCCACCATGTACTGTGACATACTGAAGCAGAGCATGATCCCCTCCCTTCAGAGACTGGGCCACAGGGCAGTATTCCAACAAACCTCCAAGGTGACCACTGCCTTCCTAAAAAGCTGAGGGTAAAGGTGATGGACTGGCCAAGCATGTCTCCAGACCTGAACCCTATTGAGCATCTGTGGGGCATTCTCAAATGGAAGGTGGAGGAGCGCAAGGTCTCTAATATCCACCAGCTCTGTGATGTCGTCATGGAGGATGGGAAGAGGACTCCAGTGACAACCTGTGAAGCTCTGGTGAACTCCATGCCCAAGAGGGTTAAGGCAGTGCTGGAAAATAATGGTGGCCCAATTTGGACATTTTCACTTAGGGGTGTACTGACTTTTGTTGCCAGCTGTTTAGACATTAATGGCTGTGTGTTGAGTTATTTTGAGGGGGCAGCAAATTTACACTGTAATACAAGCTGTACACTCACTACTTTACATTGTAGCAAAGCGTCATTTCTTCAGTGTTGTCACACGAAAAGATATAATAAAATATTTACAAAAATGTGAGGGGTGTACTCACTTTTGTGAGATACTTTATACAAACACCTCTGCATTCTTCAAAAGATCAGATAAAATTTAAAGACTACATTCTTTCTGATGTTCTGTCAAGATTTGAGACACCATCTTTGTGGAAATCTCTCTCATTCCCAAATCCTCTATTAGAATCTGCCACACTGTTTCCCTATTCATGGTCAATTCTTCTGCCATCATTCGCACACACTCAATCTTCGATCTGAGCGTACCAGGGTTCGCACTCTGTCCACATTTGCATCCGCCCTTTGTGTATTTGGCTGCCCTCTTCTTGTGTCATTGTGGACATCTTCCCGTCCCTCCTTAAACCTCCTATGCCTTTCAAAAACACTTTATTTCTTTGTGAAATGTTCACTGTAAGCCTTTTGTAACAGAGCTAAAGTTTCACTCGCACTTTTTCTAATTCTTCATGCAAAAATCTGCTGATTCTTGTCATTTATTTTCCGCCACCAGTGCAACACACAAAAATGTTATTTTTTTCTACTACTCTGTAAATGCTGAGTCAACTGGTCTGCAACCCAGGTGAATACAGATTAGAATATGTCAAAACATACTCAAGCGCGAATGGTTGGGTGACCCACCACCATAGTGCTTTGTCACAGACAGTCCGGGAATTAAGTTGTCACACCTTGTGTATCTAATAAAAATCCACGGGTCTAGCCAAATTGAAAGGTATATACTGTATATGCATAGTTTGATTGATCCAAGCTGTAAAGATAAGCCCCGGAGCCTAGGAACAAAGTGTAGGGGCCCAGCCCAGACACATCTCCTAGGCTAAACCGGTGAGCAGAGAGCCCGATTCCGGACCCTCCACCACCCCAAGCCAAGCGATATTCCCCCGACCGCGGGGGGGGGGTGGGAGGAATCCCCACCACAGATGTTATCCGGCCAGGAGAGAGGAATCTCCATCCACGCAAGCGGGGACAGGGGAGCAAGGATAGGCGGCGGCACATGCGGGGCCTTCCACCCTGCGTGGGGCAGCCCGGCGGGAGAGAAATGCCGGAGCAGGCGCGGGCCACCACCCCAGGGCAGCCGCGGCCATCGCTGGGAGAAGCGGAGGTCCAGTGGTGGAGGACGGCGGCAACAGAGCGGCAGCTGCTGGCAAGCAGAGGGCCTTGCGGGGGAAGCCATCAGCAGACAGCCGGTGCAAGAGGAGGGTCTCGGATGTGTATCCAGTATGGCAGCACCAGGCCCATGTGGCTTCTACAGCGTCCCCTACTGAACAGGAGGACCAGCGATCTGAAGGAGAGCTGACCAATTCTGACTCGGACGCGCCAGGAATGGCGGCGGGCCTGGCGAGCCCTCTACAGGGATCTGGAGTGGCTGCTGGTCGGTCGGTTCCCCCCCGGGCAGCCTGGTAAGTACTCTTCTTTTTCTTCTCCTTTAACTACACCTGTTGCTCTGTTGTCTGTGTCTCCCCCTCCCCCACACACATAGCGGCCTCCTCCCCAGGGGTTGCAGATAGGAACGGGCCGGTTTTGTCGCCGGTTTTGGGATCGGGTGCTGGGGTAGGGATGATGGGGGTAGGTGGCGAGGTGTTGCTGAAACAATTGATCTCGACTTTGTTGGTGGCTTGCAGAGATCTGCTAAGTAGGGGCAGTGCTTCGGCGCCAGTCGCTGCCACATTTTCGCCGGAGGCGGCATGGGTGGTCGGAGGGGATGGGCGTCCAGTCGGCGGCCCCTCCAACAGACATGGAGGGGATCAGCCCCCCCGGAAACACGGGGGTGGTGGGGGCTCCCCCAGCGGTGTCCGGGCCTTCGCAGGTGAGTTTGGGGGTGGGTGCCACACCCTGTGCAGCGGTCTCGGATGCAAGTTCGGGGGCGGGTTCTGCTCCCCCAGAACTGGCCGGTACTTCCAAGGTGAGTTCGGGGGGGGGGGGGCGCCACAGTGGGGTCGGTGCATGCTGATGGTATTCAGTTGGCGGACACGGCCCGCTGCGAGGTGTATGTTTGTTACAAGGGCCCGCTGGGCACTCACTTAAAAGCGGAGGTAAGGAAAACGATCTGGAACGGTGACTACATGCAGATCTTTTCGCTGCTGCCGCTGGAGGAGTTTAATTTGGACAAAGTAAAGCTGGACGAGAGCAAGAAGGAGGAAGAGGAAAAGAGACAGTATCGTCTTATTCCACGGACGTTTGCAAACTGGATGCAAGTGTTCAATTTAATAACTAGCATTATTGGAGAGAAGGCGCCGGAACATTGTTCGGCCCTGTTTTGTTATCTTGATTCTATTAGTGAGGCCTAAAGGGTGTATGGGGGGGTGGCGTGGCTGTGCTACGATGAGCAATTCCGGCAAAGGAAGGCAGTGAGACCAACATTGCGTTGGGATCACAAGGACATTGGTTTGTGGATGAAGCTCATGACGCAAGCCAGAGTCGGGCCGCAGCCCTTTATGGGGGGGCCAGGGGTGCACAAGCCTCGTCACTATCGGCCAGTAAGCGCAAGGAGATCTGTTGGCAGTTCAACGAGGGCACTTGCAAGTTTGGAGGATCGTGTTGTTTTAAACACGAATGTTCAGGATGTGGGGGTGCACATCCCCTGTCAAAATGCTTCAAAAAAGGAAAAAAACAAGGCGACGCTGGAAAAAGGGAAAACGCCAGTGAGAATGGAAAAAATGGCCCCGTACCTAAGTAGGTATCCTAATAGGGAAGAGGCGAGGATGTTGTGGTTGGGCTTTAAGGAGGGTTTCTCGATTCCCAGTGAATTGGCAGAAGTCCCCCCTGTCGCGGCCACCCTGCGGTCGGCGTACGATCATCCGGATGTGGTTTCTTGTAAACTGTGGAAGGAAGTAGCATTGGGCAGGATGGCAGGCCCATTCAGGATACCGCCATTGGGGGACTCAGTGGTATCACCATTGGAGGTGGTACCCAAGCGTGAACCGAATCAGTTCCGGCTCATTCATCACCTCTCCTACCCGAAAGGAGGGTCGGTGATTGATGAAATCAATCCAGCACTTTGCTCAGTGTCTTATGCCTATTTGATGAGGCAGTACGGTGGGTACAGAAGTTTGGTAGGGGAGTGCTTATGGCAAAGACGGACATTGAGTCGGCCTTTGGCCTGTTGCCGGTTCATCCGGAAAGCGTCCGGTTACTGGGTTGTTGTTGAGAGGGAGAATTTTATTTCAGCTTATTTCCCGGAAGCCGGCACTCCATACGCTCGGTATCGATCACGATACCCAGAAACTTCAACACTGGCACCGGACCTTCCATCTTGTCCTGCGCCAATGGTCCCCCGAAAACCTGAAAAACGCGCTGGATGGTGGCCAGCAATGTCAAACAGGAGGGCCAATCACTAAAAAATCATCCAAATAGTGTAAAATTGAATGAAGGCCCCGCAGATCCCTGACCACCCATTCTAGAAAAGAACTAAACACTTCAAAGTAAGAACAGGATATGGCGCAACCCATAGGGAGGCATCTATCCACAAAAAATTCTCACTCTCAACAACAACCCAGTAACCAGACGCTATCCGGATGAACCGGCAAGAGGGCAGAGGCTATGATTCGGTGGATAGGGATCCCAGGGATGCTGTGGTCCAGGGTGTTGCCGGAAATCCAGCATTATGCTCGTCTGGACAGGCCTCTGGACGTGCTCCTGCTCCATGTAGGGGGCAATGACCTGTGCCTAAGGGCCTCCAGGGAGCTCATCAGAGATATACAATGGGACTTCCTACGTCTGCGGGTGTTATTCCCGGACACGGTAATTGTCTGGTCAGACATGGTTTGACTGGTGGCTTGGCAGGGGGGCCGGTCAGTGGAACGGGTAAACAAAGCCAGGATGAAAGCTAAAAAAAGCGCTGGCAAAGTTTGTAGTTCGCAACGGGGGGCTGGTGGTGCGCCATCGTGAGTTGGAAAAAGATGTTGGCCTTTATCTAAGGGGGGATGGGGTGCATCTTTCCACAGTAGGAATAGATATGTGGGTCCTGGGGCTCCAGGACGGGTTACAACGGGCCTTACGGCTGTGGCGGGTCGCCCACACGTAAGGAGTCACTGGTGGGCGGCTGTGGAAGGGGTCTCTGGTTCCTGAAGGTCGGAATGGTGGTGGTGTATATATATATATATATATATATATATATATATATATATAAATAAATAAAAAATATATATATGGCTATATATATGTAATATATGCTGTGGTAAGGGTTGGGACCTGTCTTGGTATGGGGGCCTTCCCTATATGCTAAGATGGACTATTGGTCATCAAGCTGAAGGTGCAAGAAGGTGTTAAGCATTTGTCACTGAGCTGTATCCTTCGCGGCTAGTGACCAGGATGCTGTAGTGGTGGTGGTGGTCAGCCGATGAGATAGTGGTACCTTCTTTCAGGAACCTCAGACGTAGCTGTAACATGTTTTTGAGTATCAATATTGTTTTATATTTATTATATATATATATATATATATATATATATATATATATATATATATATATATATATATATATTTTTTTTAAAGAAAGTGTTTTTATACAATGTTATGTTTTGATTTAATAAAGGGGCCTTTGGTGGCCATTTAATCCAGACAGTGTGTCGTGCTTTATTGGTAAGGTAAGAATAAATGTGGTGGTTGGTTAGTGGGGGGTCGTTAGGTTAAGGCAGCTAACATATCAGCCTTACACCAGTCAAGACATCCATACCTGGAATTTATCTTAAAAGCCCAGCCACACATGAAAATACAATTACTAACTGCCGAAGAGGGTCATTTGCCACTCATTAACAATAGTCTGACATTGGTCAAACTCACGCGCTCTTAAGTAATGCAGTCTTTGGCGATAACAGGTTTATTGATACAAAAAGAAAGTCAGCGGGGACAGAGAAGAACCATTCGTCATGAAACCATGAAAAAGTCTATTATCAGGTGGAACATAAGTGGCGGCATGTTTATTGACATGTCATTGAAAACCCAATAAAAGCTACTTCTAACCTCGAATAATTACCTCTAACGCACAAGTAAAATCATATAAAGGACCAATGAACAGAGAGAAAGCAAAGGACCCTCAACAGTATTCTCCTAACAAGACAAAGTTAGCTTTATTCATAAATGTGTCCATGGATGTTAACAGCGTTGTCAAGGTTTTTAAGGCCGGGGAGAAGTGATATCCTTTCAATACACACAATAATTACTATAGATGAAAATATCATTAAGATTTGAGAGACACCAGTTACTGAAGTGGTGTTAGTAGGCTTGAGCGTACACAGCTCAACTCTGAGTACATATCCTTTTACCTACACTATATTGTCAAAAGTATTGGGACGCCTGCCTTTACACGCACATGAACATTAATGGCATCCCAGTCTTAGTCCGTAGGGTTCAATGTTGAGTTGGCCCGCCCTTTGCAGCTATAACAGCTTCAACTCTTCTGGGAACACTGCCCGCAAGGTTTTTCTTCCAGAAGCGCTCACAGTCTACACTCTAATTCATCCTAAAGGTGTTCTATCGGGTTGAAGTCAAAACTCTGCACAGGCCAGTCAAGTTCCTACATTCCAAACTCACTCATCCATGTCTTTATGGACCTTGCTTTGTGCACTGGTCCAAATCATTTGGTGGAGGTGGGATTATGGTGTGGTGTACTTTTCAGGGGTTGGGCTTGGCCCCTTAGTTCCAGTGAAGGGAACTCTTAAGGTATCAGCATACCAAGACATTTTGGACAATTTTATGCTCCCAACTTTGTGGGAACATCTTGGGGATGGACCCTTCCTGTTCCAACATGACTGTGCACCAGTGCACAAAGCAAGGGCTGCTTCTGATGACGTCTTCGTGATGAAACACGTAAGGCAGAGCTACAGCGTTGTTATTATTTTGATGGGACAGAAAATTCACAATGTTATACAAGCTGTACACTCACTACTTTACATTGTAGCAAAGTGTCATTTCTTCAGTGTTGTCACATGAAAAAATATAGTAAAATATTTACAAAAATGTGAGGGGTGTACTCGTTTTTTGTGAGATACTGTATCTTAAAAAAAAAACCAGTTGTGGTCCATTATCATAACCCAGCGGACTGGCTACATCAAACACATCCAAGGTCCATGATCCTAACCCAAAGTTCTAGCTGTATTGAAAGGTGTGTATATATATATATATGATGAAGAGCAGTGATGACTTTTGACATCTAAGGGACCTGTAAATTGGTACCCTAAAATAAACCAATCATTTCAACCATTCAGCAAAAAGTAACAGTTCTTTTGATAAGACATCCACCAATATGATCATGCTCACTTTGGCTTCACTCCTCTGCCGTCCTCTTCACTTGATGGAGTCTTTGAAAATGCCTGGCGTTTCTAAATAAGGGACCTTTTCTCTTTTCCCATAAGGCAGTGCTCAGTGCTTGTTGAGATAATTGCCAGGACAACACTGTGGGATGGGGTAAGAGGAAGGCCATTAGCCTTGTTTAAGGTTTGACAATGGTTAAAATGGAGCTTGCACCGGGCGTTAAACTCAGGGCTCTGGGAGGTGAACAGGGAGTTAGAGAAAAGGAAATAGTAGTTGAGGATTAAAAGGATCATAAAGTGCTGCGCTAGATAGACATTAGTAAATGTGATCATACATATATGCATAGGTCATGATCAAAATGGAAACAAAAACTAAAATGAGAACAAAAATGAATAAACATAATGTGAAAATAAAAAAAAACATTATAACATAAAAGTCTACAGCTGTCCACCAATGATGTATGAGGAGATGCTGGACGAGAACGCCGGAGGAAGAACCAGAAGAGCCAGAAGAACCAGAAGAAGATGAAGGAAGATAGAAGAAGCATTTAAATAAAGGAATTGTCAAAAACTGTCTCTTGTCATTTTTAACATTTTTGACAGTTTTTTAGTGAAATGGTAGGGGTAAGTACCCCCTTACCATTTCACACAGGGGGGGGGGGCGGGATCTGGGGGTCCCCTTGTTAAAGGGGGCTTCCAGATTCCAATAAGCCCCCTGCTCGCAGACCCCCACAACCACCGGCCAGGGTTGTGGGGATGAGGCCCTTGTCCTCATCAACATGGGGACAAGGTGTTTTGGGGGGCTACCCCAAAGCACCCTCCCAATGTTGAGGGCATGTGGCCTGGTACGGTTCAGGAGGGGGGGGCGCACTCTCGTCCCCCCTCTTTTCCTGAGGCCTGCCAGGTTGCGTGCTCGGATAAGGGTCTGGTATGGATTTTTGGGGGGACCCCACGCCGTTTTTTTTTTTTTTTTTTAGCGCGGGGTTCCCCTTAAAATCCATACCAGACCTGAAGGGTCTGGTATGGAATTTAGGGGGAACCCCACATCATTTTTTTTTTTAATTTTGGCCGGGGTTCCCCTTAATATCCATACCAGACCTGAAGGGCCTTGTATGGAATTTAGGGGGACTCCCACATCATTTTTTTTTAAATTTTGGTTCGGGGTTGCCCTGTGGGGAATTCCCATGCCGTTTTTATCAATAAACATCTATGTGTATTGTCGGCAATGCAATAGCCGCGGGTAGTTTTAAATGTGTTTTTTCCTTCAAAATGTCATTTTGCTGTCAGACTGTTCTAAACACGGGAAACATGCGCCCCTTTACAGGCATACTATAGACACCCCCCAGCTACGAAATTTAAAGGGATATTACACTTTTATTGTTTGACTTTAAGCATTATTAAAATCACTGCTCCTGAAAAAACGGATGTTTTTAAAACTTTTTTTTGCATTGATCCATGTCCCCTGGGGCAGGACCCGGGTCCCCAAACACTTTTTATGACAATAACTTGCATATAAGCCTTTAAAATTAGCACTTTTGATTATTCATGTTCGTGTCCCATAGACTTTAACGGTGTTCGTGTGTTCGAACAAACTTTTTTCCTGTTCGCATGTTCTGGTGCGAACCGAACAGGGGGGTGTTCGGCTCATCCCTAGTGTCCAGTGGTGGGTCATGTTGGAGGTGTAGTGTTCTATGTATAGAGTGTAATAGAATTGTATGATGATGGTGTCCAGTGGTGGGTCATGTTCGGGGGTGTAGTGTTCTATGTATAGAGTTTAATAGAATTGTATTATGATGGTGTCCAGTGGTGGGTCATGTTGGGTGGTGTAGTGTTCTATGTACAGTGCCTTGAAAAAGTATTACAACCAAAAACGTAAATGTATTTTATTGGGATCTTATGTGATAGAGCAACATAAAGTGGCACATAATTGTGAAGTGGAAAAAAATGATAAATGGATTTCCAAATTCTTTCTAAATAAATATGTGAAAAGTGTGGCGTGCATTTGTATTCAGCACCCTTTACTCTGATACCCGTAACTAAAATCTAGTGGAACCAATTGCCTTCAGAAGTCACCTAATTAGTAAATAGAGTCCACCTGTGTGGACAGCTGTTCTGTGAAACCCTCAGAGGTTTGTTAGAGAACCTTAGTGAACAAACAGCATCATGAAGACCAAGGAACACACCAGACAGGCCAGGGATAAAGTTGTGGATAAGTATAAAGCAGGGTTAGGTTATAATAAAATCTCCCAAGCTTTAAACATCTCACGGAGCTCTGTTCAATCCATCATCGGAAAATGGAAAGAGTATGGCACAACTGCAAACCTACCAAGACATGGCCGTCCACCTAAACTGACCGGCAAGGAGAGCATTCATCAGAGAAGAGCCAAGAGGTCCATGGTAACTCTGGAGGAGCGGAAGAGATCCACAGCTCAGGTGGGAGAATCTGTCCACAGGACAACTATTGGTCGTGTTCTCCACAAATCTGCCCTTTATGGAAGAGTGGCAAGGAGAAAGACATTGGTGAAAGAAAGTCATAAGAAGTCCTGTTTGCATTTTGGGAGAAGCCATGTGGGGGACACAGCAAACATGTGGAAGAAGGTGCTCTGGTCAGATGAGACCAAATTTGAACTTTTGGGCCTAAAAGCAAAACACTATGTGTGGGGGAAACTAACACTGCACATCACCCTGAACACACCATCCCCACTGTGAAACATGGTGGTGGCAGCATCATGTGGTGGGGATGCTTTTCTTCGGCAGAGACAGGGAAGCTGGTCAGAGTTGATGGGAAGATGGATGGAGCCAAATACAGGACAATCTTAGAAGAAAACCTGTTAGAGTCTACAAAAGACTTGAGACCGGGGCGGAGGTTCACCTTCCAGCAGGACAACGACCCGAAACATACAGCCAGAGCTACAATGGAATGGTTTAGATCAAAGCATATTCATGTGTTAGAATGGCCCAGTCACAGTCCAGACCTAAATCACATTGAGAATCTGTGGCAGGACTTGAAAATTGCTGTTCACAGACGCTCTCCATCCAATCTGACAGAGCTTGAGATATTTTACAAAGAAGAATGGGCAGAAATGTCCCTCTCTAGATGTGCAAAGCTGGTAGAGACATCCCCAAAAAGACTTGCAGCTGTAATTGCAGAGAAAGGCAGTTCTACAAAGTATTGACTCCGGGGGGCGCCATACAAATGCCCCCCCACACTTTTCACATTTCTTATTTGTAAAAAATATTGAAAACCATTTATCATTTTCCTTCCACTTCAAAATTATGTGCCACTTTGTGTTGGTCTATCACATAAAAGCCCAACAAAATACATTCACTTTTTTTTGTTGTAACATGACAAAATGTGGAAAATATCAAGGGGTGTGAATACTTTTTCAAGGCACTGTATAGAGTGTAATAGAATTGTATTATGATGGTGTCCAGTGGTCGGCCATGTTGGAGGTGTTGTAATAGAACTGTGTTAGGTTGGTCAGTCAGGTGGAGGGTTACGATCTATATATTGTATAAATGTATTCTATTAGGTTCATATACATGTCAGTATGGAGATGTAATGTTTTAGGCCAGCGCGGGATACACACATTGTTATCACTTCCATTCATGTTTTATCTTATCTAAATGAAGCTTCTAAGCAGAACAGGAGATATTAGTTAAATTGATGACCGCTCTCTATATATTGGATGCAAAGTTCAAAGCAATTTCTTTGTAGGATTACTCAGACAACATAATAATCAGGAGAACCTCAGCTGGATTGCTCGGCGTTGTTGACCCCTCCAGATGATACATAGACTCCGGATAAGTGAAGTGTGAGATGTAAATTCAAGAAACAATGTTTCCGTCAAGGTCACCTTGGTACAAGCCGTTAATGCAGATGCATCCTTGTTCATTTCAGGAGGAGTAACCTCTCCACACGTCTGTCCTGGATGGATGAAAGGAAATATGACTTCACGAAAGCAATACAAGTAAAGTGACTGATACGATGTCTTACATGCTGAGTGATACCGAAGGAGATTTACAAAGAGCCAGGCGTCCCCGCACCCACCCCGCTCCGCTAGTGCCCCGTTCTTTACTAAAGAGCCAGGCGTCCCCGCACCCACCCCGCTCCGCAAGTGCCCCGTTCTTTACTAAAGAGCCAGGCGTCCCCGCACCCACCCCGCTCCGCCAGTGCCCCGTTCTTTACTAAAGAGCCAGGCGTCCCCGCACCCACCCCGCTCCGCCAGTGCCCCGTTCTTTACTAAAGAGCCAGGCGTCCCCGCACCCACCCCGCTCCGCCAGTGCCCCGTTCTTTACTAAAGAGCCAGGCGTCCCCGCACCCACCCCGCTCCGCCAGTGCCCCATTCCTTACTAAAGAGCCAGGCGTCCCCGCGCACCCACCCCGCTCCGCTAGTGCCCTGTTCTTTACTAAAGAGCCTGGCGCCCCCGCACCCACCCCGCTCTGCTAGTGCACTGTTCTTTATTAAATAGCCAGGCATTCCCGCATCCACCCCGCTCCGCCAGTGCCCCGTTCTTTACTAAAGAGCCAGGTGCCTCGCACCCACCCTGCTCCACCAGTGCCCCGTTCTTTACTAAAGAGCCAGGCGTCCCCGCACACCCACCACACTCCGCCAGTGCCCTGTCCTTTACTAAAGAGCCAGGCGCCCCCGCACCCACCCCGCTCTGCTAGTGCCCCGTTCCTTACTAAAGAGCCAGGTGTCCCGGCACCCACCCCGCTCCGCCAGTGCCCCGTTCCCTACTAAAGAGCCAGGTGTCTCCACGCACCCACCCCGCTCCGCTAGTGCCCCGTTCTTTATTAAATAGCCAGGTGCCTCGCACCCACCCTGCTCCGCCAGTGCCCCTTTCTTTACTAAAGAGCCAGGCGTCCCCACATCCACCCCGCTCCACCAGTGCCCCGTTCTTTACTTAGCAAATACAAAAAATGTGATTTTGTTTTATAGGCTCTTTTTAGCATTTAACCGCTTCAGCCCCGGAAGATTTTACCCCGTTCCTGACCAGAGCACTTTTTGCGATTCGGCACTGTGTCGCTTTAACTGACAATTGCGTGGTCGTGCGACGTTGCTCCCAAACAAAATTGACGTCCTTTTTTTTCCCACAAATAGAGCTTTCTTTTGGTGGTATTTGATCACCTCTTTAATTTTTTGCGCTATTAATAAAAAAAGAGCGACAATCTTGAAAAAAAACACAATATTTTTTACTTTTTGCTATAATAAATATCCCCCAAAAATATATAAAAAAACACATTTCTTTTTCAGTTTAGGCCGATTATGTATTCTTCTACATATTTTTGGTAAAAAAAATGGTAAAAAAAATAGGTAAAAAAATAAGCGTATATTGATTGGTTTGCGCAAAAGTTATAGCGTCTACAAAATAGGGGATAGATTTATCTAATTTTTATTATTATTTTTTTTTTTACTAGTAATGGCGGCGATCTGCGATTTTTATCGGGACGTTATGGCGGACGCATCGGACAATTTTGACACATTTTTCGGACCATTGACATTTAAACAGCAATCAGTGCTATAAAAATGCACTGATTACTGTAAAAATGTCACTGGCAGGGAAGGAGTTAACACTAGCGGGCGATCAAGGAGTTAATTGTGTTCCCTGTGTGTGTGTTCTAACTGAAGGGGGAGGGGACTGTGTAGGGGAGATGACAGATCGCTGTTCATACTCTGTATGAACAGACGATCTGTCACTTCTCTCCTCAGAGAACTGGAAACTGTTTGTTTACATGGTGTGTCAGCAGCGATCGCGGGAGGCCGGCGGTGGGGCACTCGCATCAGCTCCTAGTGGCCAGGGGGGGGAAACGACGTAACATAACGCCGTTTCGTCCAGCTGTGCCATTCTGCCGCAGTACAACTGCGGCGGCTGGTCAGCAAGTGGTTAAAGCCGAGCTCCAGCCCCCAGAGCTACAAATACTGTAGCTGCTGACTTTTAATATTAGGACACTTAGCTGTCCAGGGATCCAGCGATGTCAGCACCCCAGCCCATTTTTATCCGCCTGCCATCATTTGACAGCGCCAGAATGGCTCTCCTGCACGAATCGCCATAGCTGTACTGCGGCCGCATTAAGGGGTATAGGGGCGGCGGCCGCGATGTCAGCCGGGCACAAGCGATCGCTCCTGACAGAGCCAGAACGAGGATCTGTCTGTCCTGACAGGGGAGGGGAGACAGGTTGTGTGTTTCTAGTATATAGGAACACCGATCTCTCTCCTCCCCCAGGCAGTCCCACCCCCACCCCCCAATTAGAACACACTGAGGGAACACATTTAACCCCTTGATCGCCCCCTAGTGTTAACCCCTTCCCTGCCAGTGAAATTTATCCAGTAATTAGTGGCTATTTTTAGCTCTGATAGCTGTATAAATGACAATGGTCCCAGAAAAGTGTAAAAAAAAAAGTCTGATGTGTCCGCCGCAATGTCACCGCAATGTCACAGTCCCAATAAAAATCGCAGATCGCCACCATTACTAGAAAAATAAAAAGAATAATAAAAATGCCATAAATCTATCCCCTATTTTGTAGATGCTATAACTTTTGCGCAAACCAATCAATATACGCTTATTGCGATTTTTTTTTTTTTTACCAAAAATATGTAGAGCAATACAAATCGGCCTAAACTGAGGAAATTTTTTATTTTTTTAAATTTAGGGATATTTATTAAAAAAAAAAAAGTAAACCAAAAATTGTGTTTTGTTATATAAGGGAGCTCATTTACACAGCAAAGGATTTGAATTTCTGTCCATTCAGTTCTGAGATTTACACAGCTCTGCTGCAGGGGATTTGATATTTCTTTGCTGCAGTACAGTATTAGTTACGGGTCTTTCCCCAACCTGTGATTAGACCATTAAGGAGAAGCGGCAAACTGATGAGCTCATCTCTCTATCGCTCTGATCTCTCCTCCTATTAGCATACGCATTGTTGGCATTTGAGCACTGCAGCACAACTGGTTGGATCCTTGTGCTGCTTCTCCCCTTCCTATTGTGATTTTTACAGACCTGATATCATTTAAAGAGACCCCGTCACCAAACTAAAATAATTGCAGGCATATTAAATGCCTAATTGCGGCCTTTTTAATTTTATTTTTTTAATTTCTAAATAGAGAAAGTAAAGGCTACAAAAATGTGTCTATTTTTCTCTGGCAGTCCTGTCCATGAAAACCTACACCGGCTCCACCCTGCCCATGACTCCACTTGTATAGGTGTAGGCAGGTGCAGTCTACTTTGTCCCCCGTAGGTGGCGCTCTTCCGCAGCAGCACTACAGTTGGAGAGCAAGCCAAGAGGACCAGGGTTCCTCTATGGTTTCCTGGGTCATTGGGGAAGCTAGCCCATTGGATGCAGCCTCCCCATTGGACTCTGGCAGCCATCTTGGCATTTTTGCAAAAAGGTAGAGTGAGGACATGTACCCTGCCTGTTAGGGACAGAGCTAGCAGCAGGAAAAGGTTCCTGATGAGGAGGGAAAGCGTAGGGTGCTCAACTCCCATGGACATCGTCCTGCTTGGGCACAAGATGACCAGGTCACATTCTGCCCCTCTCAACAAGCGCTGCCAATTCAGCTGAAACCTGTTCTCTACATGCTGTTTGGACTGCCTTCCCACATTATTATTTGAGAACCGGCTTGCGTTATTTCAATACAAGTTCTTTCATTGCACTGGGACTGTGTGTGTTATTGTCACCACACTGCGCGGTACCCCACCTACACGGGTGTCACAGGAAAGGACATGAAGGAAAACTCTTCAATTCATGTCAAAAATATAACAGACATTTTCATTCCTGCCCACTCTAGCCAAAGAAAAAAAGTGTGATGTGCATCCTTGTTTTCATCCCTGAGCAAACTGGGCTTTCCAACAAGAAAGCCTTACATTGCCTGCTCAGTCTTTATGTACACCTGTGTGAACAAGGCCTTAGATGTTAGAACTGCTTTAGGCAGTGGCAGCTGGTGCTCCTAATTTTTAGGGGGCCCAAACAAACTAAAAAATTGCAGCTACTGTGCCCATCAAATGCCGCCACTGTGCCCATCAAAAGCAGCCACTTGTGCCACATCAAATGCAGCCACTGTGCCCCATCAAATGCAGCCACTTGTGCCCATCAAATGCAGCCACTATGCCCCATCGAATGCAGCCAATGTGCCCATCATATTGCAGCCACTGTGCCCCATCGAATGCAGCCACTGTGCCCCATCAAATGCAGCCACTTGTGCCCCATCAAATGCAGCCAATATGCCCCATCAAATGCAGCCACTGTGCCCGTCAAATGCAGCCACTTGTGCCCCATCAAATGCAGCCACTTGTGCCCATCAAATGCAGCCACTGTGCCCCATCAAATGCAGCAAATATGCCCCATCAAATGCAGCCACTGTGCCCGTCAAATGCAGCCACTTGTGCCCGTCAAATGCAACCACTTGTGTCCAACATATGCAGCCACTGTGCCCATCAAATGCAGCCACTTGTGCCCATCAAATGCAGCCACTTGTGCCCCGACAAATGCAGCCACTGTGCCCCATCAAATGCAGCCAATCCTAAATAACTGCTGGGCCTAAATAACTGCTGGGTTTGCTGGGAGCTGCGGGAGGAGTTGCAGAGAGACAGACTCATTGATGTTAAGGAGGCGCTTCATGAGATACATCCTCTCCTAGAAAATTTACCCGCTCTACTTGGCCCATTGGGGGCCGCTGCTGGAGGTGAGAGGCTGGGGGAAACAGTTGGGAGATGCACTAGAACGTGCATAGAAGAAAAACATCAGTCACTGCACATTTTGCACTTTATTCAAAGACTGTCATCTGTGGAAATCACCCATCACAATTGCACTTTTTATATGGACTATACTGCACTATTGTCACTATTTGGGACAGTATCTCTGTTGTGGGAATATCTGTCCTATTGTATTCTACTTTTATTAATTATTTATTTATAATACACCAGAATGTTTATTATGTTATGACTGTATTACTATATTGTGGATTATATGAAAAATATTTTTTTCTGACCTTAGGAATTTTTTTGCACTTTATATTAGTCTATTATATTCTTATATTGGTTCACTTATAAGATTCACTTATTTTGATATCAGCACTAGAAAATATTTGATCTTCAGCTGGCACTTGTGTTACATTGTTTAACTTCGTTTATGATTAAGGATTTTTGTTGTTCAGCTACTTTGGGAAGCTAGTTCATTTTATTCACAGGTCTATTTTTTATTTGTCACTTGATGTGAGGTGGCTTATATAGTCTATATTTATTTATTTTTCTGAGCACTGAGACAGTCTATATTTTATTGAGTATTCTAATTATTGATATTCACTTACCCATCTCCACCCTATAGAACTGATCTCTTCTTTGATCAACTCCTGTATGGTGACATCTTTCCTAAAGTTATATTTTTTAGCATTGATTACATGTGGTGGAGCTCACTCTACCAACTTCATCCTATACCATAGATGAGTATAATTGTGATTTCGGATTATCTGTTTGATACTGATTGATGGAGTAGCGCCACATATTTCTATTTAATATTTTGTCCTGGGGGAGCTGGGTGGACCCATCTGTGTTGGCGGCTCTCTATCGGGTATTTTACCGTCAGTCTCTGAGCTCTTTGTTCGCATTGTGGTTTTTTGCGCACTAGTTCTTATACATTTAAATGCAGCCAATATGCCCCATCAAATGCAGCCACTGTGCCCGTCAAATACAGCCACTTGTGCCCGTCAAATGCAACCACTTGTGTCCAACATATGCAGCCACTGTGCCCATCAAATGCAGCCACTTGTGCCCCATCAAATGCAGCTACTGTGCCCCATCAAATGCATCCACTGTGCCCCGTCAAATGCAGACACTGGGCCCAACATATGCAGCCACTTGTGCCCATCAAATGCAGCCACTTGTGCCCATCAAATGCAGCCACTTGTGCCCATCAAATGCAGCCACTGTGCTCCATCAAATGCAGACTCTGTGCCCAACAAATGCAGCCACTTGTGCCCATCAAATGCAGCCACTTGTGCCCATAAAATGCAGCCACTTGTGCCCCATCAAATGAAGCCACTTGTGTCCAACATATGCAGCCACTGTGCCCATCAAATGCAGCCACTTGTGCCCCATCAAATGCAGCTACTGTGCCCCATCAAATGCAGCCACTGTGCCCCATCAAATGCAGCCAATATGCCCCAGAAAATGCAGCCACCTTGCCCGTCAAATGCAGCCACTTGTGCCGGTCAAATGCAGCCACTTGTATCCAACATATGCAGCCACTTGTGCCCATCAAATGGAGCCACTTGTGCCCCATCAAATGCAGCCACTGTGCCCCGTCAAATGCAGACACTGGGCCCAACATATGCAGCCACTTGTGCCCATCAAATGCAGCCACTTGTGCCCATCAAATGCAGCCACTGTGCACATCAAATGGAGCCACTTGTGCCCCATCAAATGCAGCCACTGTGCCCCATCAAATGCAGCCACTGTGCCCAACAAATGCAGCCACTTGTGCCCATCAAATGCAGCCACTTGTGCCCATCAAATGCAGCCACTTGTGCCCATCAAATGAAGTCACTTGTGCCCATCAAACGCAACCACTTGTGGCCATCATATGCAGCCATTTTTGCCCATCAAATGCAGCCACTTGTGCCCATCAAATGCAGCCACTTGTGCCCCATCAAATGCAGCCACTGTGCCCGTCAAATACAGCCGCTTGTGCCCATCATATGCAGCAATTTGTGCCCATCAAATGCAGTCACTTGTGCTCATCAAATGCAGCCACTGAGCCCCCCCCCCCGCCCGCTTGCTCCCTGACTGCCCAGCACTTACCCCATCTTGGTGGGGGATCAGGCAGTTGGTCAGGCAGGGAGCTGTGGCTGTAATTGATGGCACAGTGGCTGCATTTGATGGGCACAGTGGCTGCATTTGATGGGCACAGTGGCTGTAATTGATGGCACGGTGGCTGCATTTGATGGCACAGTGGCTGTAATTAATGAGCACAGTGGTTGTAATTGATGAGCACAGTGGCTGCATTCGATGGCACAGTGGCTGTATTTGATGGCACAGTGGCTGCAATTGATGGAAAAGTGGCTGCAATTGATGGCACAGTGGCTGCAATTGATGAGCACAGCGGCTGCATTTGATGGCACAGTGGCTGCATTTGATGTCACAGTGGCTGTATTTGATGGCACAGTGGCTGCAATTGATGGAAAAGTGGCTGCAATTGATGAGCACAGTGGCTGCATTTGATGGCACAGTGGCTGCAATTGATGGCACAGTGGATGCATTTGATCGCACAGTGGCTGCAATTGATGGCACAGTGGCTGCATTTGATGGCACAGTGGCTGCAATTGATGGCACAGTGGCTGCATTTGATGACACAGTGGCTGTAATTGATGGCACAATGGCTGCAATTGATGGCACAGTGGCTGCAATTGATGGCACAGTGGCTCTAATTGATGGCAGAGTGGCTGCAATTGATGAGCATAGTGGCTGCATTTGATGGCACAGTGGCTGCATTTGATGGCACAGTGGCTGCAATTGATGGCACAGTGGCTGCATTTGATGGCACAATGGCTGCATTTCATGGCACAGTGGCTGTAATTGATGGCACAGTGGCTGAATTTGATGGCACGGTGGCTGCATTTGATGGGCACAGTGAAGCTGCAATTGATGTTTTTTTTTTAAATATTTTTCAGTTTGTTTGCACCTCCCAAAAAATGAAAGGCCTTAAACTGTATTGCTGTCTGCTTAGTTCTATTTTTGTCAACGGAGTTTGCCTTAATTGCTATTGCATTTTCCTTAGGGTGTCCTGTGCCCTAACAATCTCCCCACTGTTCCTGTTGAGAGAAATAAAATCTGTTTGTTCATTTTTACAAAAAGTGACTGGCGTCCAATCTTTCCATCTTGCACCACACCCACTATGCCTAGTAACCTGCACCCTGAGGATGAATATCAGTTCTCCCTGGCTCTGGGGGTCACCACCAGGCCTTTGGAAGTCGGGGAGACCGATACAAATCCATGCCTCGCTCTCAGCATTCATCACATTGTTGTCCATTATTACAGGATGATCTGCTCTCTCCATTGACCATAATTAATTGTCCCGGTTGGGTCTGTCACACCCTTATATGGTTTCTTGTCTTTAGAAAGCTTGTAAAGGAACTTGTGAGTTTGCTGAAAACTTTCTTGCCTGTTCCAGCCATCACTGTCAGTTAAAATGTGATGTGGAGCCTCAGACTCGTCTTTCACTGCGCTTTTTAAAGTAAAACATCAACGTCAAGAGCATCCAGCCGTTAACAGCCTTTAAACAAGGCTCCTTGGCATCTTTTTCTGTCTAAAAGTCCCGGCGTGCCAGATGGCACTGTTCAATTGTGATGTGAAATTAAGAAAAAGCGACTTTGAGACAAGTTTACGTGAGGTCTTCCATTACTTTTAAAACCTGCCTGGAAGAACAAAGGCTTTGCGGTGATAAGGTAGAGACAACGTATCTTATTGGGGGGGGGGGGGGGATAAAAAAAAAGAGGTTTTAAAAGTTCAGCGCAATTCTTCAGCACATTGTAGTTTTGGTGCCTGCGAGAAAAGCTCCAGCTTTCTGTTGACTTGCCATTGATTTCCGACGCCCTCGTTTTCCTCCTTGTTAATTTTGCTGCCTCTTAGTTGTTGGGGAAGTGAAGATAAAATTCAGACAGCTTTAGTTACTGTGCAGTAAAATATCATTTTTGCTGCGGCACAAAAGGAGATAATTTGCCATTTTACAGAATAAAGAATTTTTTTTTTTTTTTATGGTACCGGATGGTGAGTTATTTAGACAAAAAAGACTGCAAAATAACCGGGTGAAAATAAAAAAACATTGAAGTCCTAACAATCTTCTCAAATAATATTGTAGCGCCACCCCCCGAGGGGGCCGTTGTAGATTTATCAGGTTATTTCCCCAACTGCAATGGCAGCCGGGCACACAGCAACAGTTCATACAATCAGGCTCATTGAACAGCCTAGGGGATGTCCTTTTACATTTTGTTTGCTTGTAGAACTTGTAACAGAAGGGGGGGTCGGAGTATGGGATTCTCCAAAACCTTAGGTGTTGTTAGCAGAGGACAGCAGCACAAGTCAGACAGACTGGAACAGTCTATAGGTTCACGTCTATGGACCATGAAGTAGGTTTGGCCACAAGTAAAGGTAGACTGGAACAGTCTATAGGTTCACGTCTATGGAACATGAAGTAGGTTTGACCACAAGCAAAGGTAGACTAGAACAGTCTATAGGTTCACGGCTGGGGATTATGAAGTAGGTTTAAGCATAAGTAAAGGCAGACTGGAACAGTCTATAGGTTCACAGCTGGGGACCATGAGGTGGGTGTGAGCATAAGTAGAGGTAGACTGGAACAGTCTATAGATTCACAGCTGGGGATCGTGAAGTACAGTAGGTTTGAGAACAAGTAAAGGTAGACTGGAACAGTCTATAGTTTCACAGCTGAGGACCATGAAGTAGGTTTAGGCATGTTGGAAGGCAACATGGTTTAATATCATATTTTTGGAGTTTCACTCCTGGTTGATGCAGACTTTGGAATGTAACACATTGCACATTAAAGCTTTGTAGCATATCAGAAAGAAGCAAGGCTGAACAAAAGCTTGGCTCCTGTCCGTCTGGTGTGATAACATGGAAATCCTTGATTAGCCCTCTGCAAGCAAGCCTCAAAAGGACCATGGCTAGCAAGATGATTGATGAATGTCCTGCTACAGAAGATCAAAGGGCCAGCTAAGGCTGAAGGACCCAGGTCACATAGATATGATACATGGACAATGCTGCCCCTAGAGGCCAATACAGCAGGAAGGACTGAAATATACTATATTGTGAAGGACTGCCCCGGAACTACTTTCATTTGTTAGAAACCAAAATGGGCAGGCAATGGGGTTGGGTCTGGACGGTGTATGGATGAAGTTTAAAAAGTGCACACAGTAGGGAAGTCGGCCCTTTTTTCGCTCTTGGCTGGTGCCTGATGGCTCTCTAAGCTGCATGGCTCTCTCTCCTACCATCTCGAGCCCAGCTGATGATACCGTATCTATAGGACAGCTTTGCAATAAGTATATTTGATGTTTCTTGCTGTTATATGTTTTGTAATATCTTCCTTTAGTATTTTCATGATAGCATTTTCCTATTTTCTTGGGAAATAAATAAGACATTGTTTTATTAAGCAGTGTGTTTAGTTTTCATAGCTAACCTTATATTATTGTGATATCAGCAGTAACATGTAATCAGGGTTTTAATAGACTAGCTACTTATAGGAGTAGACAAATTAATACATTTATGGAATAAATAGAGGGAATCCGTAATCACCTTCGGATAATATTTAGTTTAGAAGTTATTTCAATTCCAGTATTTATTTCAAAACATAAGTAGAGGTAGACTGGAACAGTCTATAGGTTCATGGCTGGGGACAATGAGGCTGGTTTAACCACTTGCTTACTGGGCACTTAAACCCCCCTCCTGTCCAGACCAATTTTCAGCTTTCAGCGCTGACGCACTTTGAATGACAATTGCGCGGTCATACAACACTGTACTCAAATGAAATTTTTATCATTTTTTCCCCACAAATAGAGATTTCTTTTGGTGGTATTTGATCACCTCTGCGGTTTTTATTTTTTGTTAAAAAAATTGAAAAATACTGAATTTAAAAAAAAAATATATATATATATATTTTTTATAGTTTGTTATAAAATTTTGCACACAAGTAATTTTTCTCCATCATTGATGTACGCTGATGAGGCGGCACTGATGGGCACCAACAGGTAGCAGTGATGGGCACTGGGTGGCAATGATGGGCACTGATGGGTGGCAGTGATGGGCACAGATCGCTTACACTGATTGCAGCACTGCTAGGTGGCACTGATTGGTACCACTGGTGGGCATTGAGAGGTGGCACTTGTGGGCATTGATAGGTGGCACTTGTGGGCATTGATAGGTGGCACTTGTGGGCATTGATAGGTGGCACTGCTGGGCACTGGCAGGTGGCAATGACAGATGGCACTGGTAGGCTCAGATGAGGCATATGTGCCGCCTTCCTCTTCGGGACCGATGTCCCTTTAACATAAGCCGGTGATCGGCTTTTTTTTCTCCTCACGCTGTCAGCGTGAGGAGAAAACGAAACCGATTACCGAGCTTTTGTTTACATCATGTGATCAGCTGTCATTGGCTGACAGCTGATCACATGGTAAGGGGCCGGGATCGCCCCCTTACTCGGATCTGTGATCATCTGAGTCTCCGTGACTCGGTGATCACAGCGCCGGCACCGCGCGCCCTGCAGGGTGCACGCAGTGCGCAAGCACAGGGGAGGACGTCTCATGACGGCCTCCCGGAAATTGAGGTCCGCGCTGTGGCCATCATTCGGCTATGGCCCGGACCTCAAGTGGTTAAGCATAAGTAAAGGTATTCTAGAATAGTCTATAGGTTCATGTCAATGGACCTTGAAGTAGGTTTGAGCATAAGTAAAGGTAGACTGGAACATTCTATAGGTTCATAGTTACATAGTTAGTCGTGTTAAAAAAAGACACCATATAGTTCAACCAATAAAAAAAAAATCATAATCCTATATACACAATCCTATACCAACAGTTGAGCCAGAAGAAGGTGAAAACCCCCAGCAAAGCATTCTCCAATCTGCTCCAGCAGGGAAAAAAAATCTTTCCTGATCCCCCGAGAGGCAATCGGATTTTCCCTGGATCAACTTTACCTATAATTGTCAGTACCCAGTTATATTATGTACACCTAGGAAAGATTGCAGGCCTTTTTTTTTCCAATTCAATTTTTTATTGAATTTTCCAACAATAAAAAAGAAAAATAGAAAGATCAGTAAGAAATGTATTCCTAAAAACGACATAGAGGCACAGTGGTAGATTCAAGAGGTGCATGGCCCAATAATAGAAAACAAGTTTTGTTCAATATTTGTATTAAAAAAAAAAAAAAAAAGCAACGATTGTTGATTTCTTAAAGCATATACCACCAGATAAGCAGGTTTATGTACTCCATTATAAACCATTTCAAAATCTGATTATGTGTACCAATCAACCAAAGCTTTCCATTGTTTGTCAAAGGATGAGCAAGAGGCTGTTCTATGTGACAATAGCTTTTCGTAGTGATAGTTTAGGTTTACTTGAGCAATCACCTCAGATGGGTTGGTCGACAAGTTGTCCTTCCAGTGTCTTGCAATGATTCGTTTTGCTGCCAATAGTATATGTATTATAATTGTTCTAAAGACGTTGGGGTAATTGTCAATGCCTATGTGCAAAACTGCTAGTGCCGTGTCTGGGGGAGTCAGCATGCCAGTCATTTCTGAGATGATGCCGAATTTTTTTCCTCCAGAAGCTCGTGAGACTTTGATCACCTCTGATGAAGCCCATCCAGTGAAACGCGTTGGGAGTGGACACCTTCCTCTTCCATTACATTAGTTATACGCTATGTTATACAGAATACCTTGAACTAAGATGGTATTTTGGGGTTCACTGTGCTAAATGTTCTATGTGAGATCATCCATCGATTGATTTTACAGGTGTAGTCTTTGGTTTTAATATTTTGTAATAAAATTTGATGAGTTTTATGTAAAGTTGAGTCATTTTTTTTTCCCTGAGGGGGAGATAGCACAAACCACTTGCCGACCACCTACCTGGGAATGTACGTCATAATTTTGATGTTAAATACTGGGGGGTTATGGCAGAAGCTAGATACCATAACCCCGGTATCATTATTTCCCTTAAGCAGCCAGCTTTCTGATAAAAGTGATCCCAGCAGCGGATTCGCCATTGGATCACTTTTGGAAGCCGCTGGAAAGGTGCCCTGCCCCTGCCTCTGCTTCCTGGTGGTTCCTCGGACTAGCGCTACCGATCACTGAGCCCGGGAACCAGGGTTTTTGCATAGAGATGAGTGATGGCAAGATGGCCCCACAGCTCATCTCTATGCACTTGGAGGACCGGAGTGATGCCGATGTCACTCCCGGTTCTCGGGCCAAATAAACTTTTTTTTTTTTTTCCTAGCAAACAATAATTTTCTTTCTTTTTTTTGGATCATTTGCTTTTAAGGGTAGAGGAGAAATTTGGGGTGTTTTAGACCCCAAATCTCTCCATAAAGAGGACCTGTCATACTGTAATGTTATCGGATGTTTACATTATTGCGGTAGCAATAAAAGTGATCAAAAAAACTTTTTTAAAGGGACAGTGTAAAAAAAAAAAATATATATATATGATAAAATAAATTACAAAAAAAATAAATAAAAAATGTAAAGCGCCCCCCATCCCCCTGTACAGTAGTGAACGCATACGTAGGTCACGCCCACATATGTAAACAGTGTTTGCACCACACATGTGAAGTATCGACACGAATGTCTGAGCGAGAGCAATAATTCTAGCACTAGACCTCTAAAAGCTGTAGACATTTTTAAAGCGTTGGAGATGGGGATTTTTAAGTACCGTAGTTTGGCGCCATTCCACGAGCACGTACAATTTTAAAGCATGACATGTTAGGTATTTATTTTCTCGGTGAAACAAAATCTTATTATATTATTTTAAAAAATGGGGTACATATATTACAAATTGTTTTTTTGTTTTTTTTTTATTAATGAAAGTGTATTTTTTCCCCAAAAATTGAATTTTTTCACCAAAAAACACTGCGCAAAAACCGCGTGACATAAAAAATTTCAACTACCGCCATTTTATTCTCTAGGGCAGGGGTCTCCAAGCTACGGCCCTCCAGTTGTTCAGGAACCACAATTCCCATCATGCCCAGTCATGTCTGTGAATGCCAGAGTTTTACAATGCCTCATGGGACAAGAAGTTCCGCAACAGCTGGAGATCCTTGCTCTAGGGCAGGGGGGTCTCCAAATGTTTTAAACAAAGGGCCAGTTTATTGTCCTTCAGACTTTAGGAGGGCCGGATTGTGGCCAGCGGGAGTAGCAACTGCCCTGGCATCAGTGGGATTAAAGATCGCCACATTTGGTATGGGGGGGGAATGGTATCCTAGGGAAGCTTAGTGCCCCCATTATTGGTGTCGGTGGGAGAAATGGTTGCCCTGTTTTTGGTGTCAGATGGCAGAATAGTGTCTCATATCAATGGGAGGAATAGTGCTCCAAGGGCCGGATAAAGGCAAGCAAAGGGTCACATCTGGCCCCCAGGCCGCAGTTTGGAGACCACTGCTCTAGGGTAAAAATATATATATATATATATATATACATATCAAGTTTGGGGGGTTCTAATTGTCTAGTAAAAAATACCGATTTAAACTTGTAAACAACAAGTGTCACAAAAAGGGTGGGTCCTTAAAGTGGTTGTAAAGGCAGAAGGTGCAGTAAGATAAAAAGCCTTCTGTGTGTGTAGCAGCCCCCCGCCCTCCCTCAGCCCCCCTAATCCGTACCTGAGCCCCATCTAGATCCAGCGATGTTTCAGGAGTGTCTCGGCTGCCCCGGGACTCCCCTCTTCATTGGCTCCCGCTGCTGTCAATCAAAATCAGTCAGCCAATGAGGAGAGAAAAGGGGGGGGCTCCATGTCTAAAACGACACAGGACGCTGCGGCTCCGTTCGGGTTCCCCCCTTAGCAAGCTGCAAAAACCATTACACAGAGCAGGTATAACATGTTATTTTAACAGAAAAAAAACAAGACTTTATTATCACTTTAGGTGGTAAGCCCCATATACTTTTTTTTTTTTTAATATGCTTATTGAATTTCAAAATAAAACAAGAATAGAGGATAAATCGACCTGCAAGGCCCAAAAGCACAATAGTAAAAAAACAGTGAATTAAACGCATATGACATGACATAGTTGAATGTTGAACCCCAAATTTAGTGTGCAAACCCAGTGGAACTAGCACTACAACATATCCAAAGCTGGGGTTCCTAGCACCAAGTGGCCCTGAGATATGGGGCCCCAAAGTCGGTTCGAAATATGTAATTCTCTGCTGGAGAAAAGTGCTTGACATTTTCCGAAACGACTTTGGGGCCCCGTATCTCAGGGCCACTTGGTGCTAGGAACCCCAGCTTTAGATATGTTGTAGTGCTAGTTCCACTGGGTTGGCACACACAAGTTGGGGTTCCTAGCACCAAATGGCCCCGGGATACGGGGCCCCAAATTCAGTCAACTGTGTCCATCTGCAGCAATGTCATTTCTGGACCCTTTGGGTCCAGAGACCCCAAATTTTGGCTGAAGCTAGGAGGCATCTACCGAGTTTGAAGTTCGGGGGACCTATGGCTGCAAATGGGCACAGTGAGGCTGAAAATGGGCATTGTTGACCCTCTTTTCCACTTACAGCAGCTGCGCATTTCTCACCCTAGGCTTATACTCGAGTCAATAAGTTTTCCCTGTTTTTTTTGTGGTAAAATATTCGGGTCGGCTTATACTCAAGTTTAATATGGTAACTCTCGCCCTAGACCTCCTCTGTAACTCAGAACTGGTAACCTGTAGAAATTTTTTAAACGTCGCCAATGGAGATTTTTTTTAGTGCTAAAGTTTGTCGCCATTCCATGAGCGGGGTGCAATTTTGAAGCGTGACATGTTGGGTATCAATTTACTCGGCGTAACATTATGGTTCGCAATATAAAAAATAAATTGGGCTAACTTTACTGCTGTCTTATTTTTTTTACTCAATAAAGTGTATTTTTTTCCAAAATACGGTGTGAAATACGGTGTGACCTAAAGTATTGCAATGACCGCAAATTTTATTCTCTAGGGTGTCTGGAAAAAAAAGACAAAAATGTTTGGGGGTTCTACGTAATTTTCTAGCAAAATATATACAGTATATATATATTTTTTTTTTTTTTTTTTTTAACTTGTAAACAACAAGTCTCAAAAAGAGGCTCAGTCCTTAAGTGGTTAACATCATTGTCACAAGGATAATTTAATAGTAATAATATTTTAATTTAATAATTTAATGAATTATATTTAACTAGTGATACACAATTTTTCACCTTTTTTTTTTTTTTTTTTCACAAAGGATTAGATGATCAATATGGATTATAAATTATACCTAGTGTGCACACTTTTATATATTTTGTAACTTTGAGTTTATGGTCTTTTTGTTTATATCATTTGGTTATGTTTTTTGCGTTTTGCCCACACAAACCCCTTTAAATAACATTCGCCTAGTCAAAGTAACAGCGGCGACGCTTTGTTCGGGTCTCTTGTTCTGTGAGTACAATGCATCAAAGCGGATACAATGTATTCATTTTTTGGACGGCTGTGCGAACAGCTCATGATACTGTAATATTTTTTTCCGCAGATGGAGCTTTAAACTAATTTTTCCCCAAAGACTATTCTTCCATCTATGCAAAAAAAAAAAAAAAAAGGCCTTTGCAAAAAATTGCTATCACCGCACATGTCAAAATATTGTTTTGCAGTCGGCAGCGGCAGAGAAATGGCCATTAACACCGGTAAATGTCGGCGAAAAAAAAAAACCTAATTAAGATGTTATGAAAAAGACTTGTTAACTGGATCAGGAAAATTGCGTTTACTTCCCAGGGAAAAAGGAAAAGCATTGTCATTTTTTTTTTCTAATTTCGCGACGCGCTTTTGTGCCGGAGATTGCAGCCGTTGAACGGTCAGACAATACGCAGGATTCACAATCGCTTTGCTATAATGTGTGCAAAAAAAAAAAAAAGTAAAGAAAAGAAAAATGGCTGTCATCATTTGTCAGCCGGTGAGGATAAGCTGTGGAGCTGAGACCCCGAGATTCTTAACCATTCGTGGTTGGAGCCAAGAGTACATTGTGATTAAATGGAGACAATTGTCAAAGTAAACACGTAATATGTTCATTGTACAAAGGTCATGTTAACATATGTGCCTTGCCGTGTTATTATAAATCCATGTTAAGCGGTATATTTATCATACAGATGAACAAATGTGATAAAATGGAATGCATGCTTACCTCCTACACAATGCCCTCTCAACTCCCACTCTTATGACCATTTATGCAACACAATTTTGCCTCAAGGCTGCCGTAAAGAAAGCGCAAAATAGAAAGATTATAACGCCGTTTACTTAAAGCGGTTGTAAGGGCTGAAGGTTTTTTTCACCTTCATATGTTCTATCAGGGGCGGCCCCACCATTGTGGCTGCCCTCAACCCCTATCCATGCCGCCGCCCTCCCTTTCCATGCGCCCAGCCCCTCTCAGGACCCTGCAACCTGCCGGAGCCCACCACTGCCTGCCGGAGCCCACAACCCTCCGAAGCCCACGTGGCCCGCCGGAGCCCCTCGCTGCCTGCCAGAGCCTGCAACCCTCCGAAGCCCGTGGCCCGCCGAAGCCCCCCACTGCCTTCCGGAGCCCACAACCCTCCAAAGCCCCCGGCCCGCCAGAGCCCACCGCTGCCTGCCGGAGCCCGCAACCCTCCGAAGCCCACCGGAGCCCCTCGCTGCCTGCTGGAGCCCACAACCCTCCGAAACCCGTGGCCCGCCAGAGCCTGCCGCTGCCTGCCGGAGGCCACAACCCTCCGAAGCCCGTAGCCCACCAGAGACTGCCGCTGCCTACCAGAGCCCACAACCCTCTGAAGCCCGCGGCCCACCGGAGCCCGCCGCTGCCTGTCGGAGCCCGCAACCTGCCTGCTGGGACCTGCTGGGGTAAGTTGCGGGGGGGGTGTGTGCTGAGATGCCACCGACCAACTGGAGGAGGGTTTGTTTGCCGCCGCCCCCAAAAAAAAACATAGGTCGCCACTGCATTCTATGCATGAAGGTCAAAAACTTTATCTGTGCAGCAGCCCCCCCTAATACTTACCTGAGCCCCCATCGCGATCCAGCAATGTGCACAAGAGCCTCAGCTCTTCAGGGACTGTCTTCATTGGCTAAGACAGCAGCGGGAGCCATTGGCTGTCAATCACAGCCCGTGAACCAATGAGAAGAGAGAGTGGGCGGGGCCAAGCCGCAGCTCTGTGTCTCACTGGACGCTGCTCATATGTTGGGTGCCCCCATAGCAAGGTGTTTGCTGTGGGGGGCACTCAGCAGGAGGGAGGGGCCAGGAGTGCCAGTGAGAGACGTCCATTAGGGGAGCAGGGACGCCACCGCCCTAATCCATGCATCTGACCCCTAATCTACATGCAGGGCGCCGGATGCATTGATTCCAATTTTTTTTTTTTAGAAGCATGTGAGGCTCTAATTGGCTTAAAAAAGGGGTGGGCTCGGGGCGCAGAGCACTGCGCCCTGAGCCCACCCAGTTGTGTGACAATAGCAAATTCTCCTCCTGTTTCTCCTCCCGGCCAATCAGGAAGCTGAGCCTGAGATCCCATTGGCCGGGAGTCCGAAGACCCGATTGGCCGGGAGGAGAAGCGACGGCCATGACATGGAGGAGAAAGGGGGGAGGCCACCGCCTGCACGGGGTAAGTGTGAGCTTACGGGGGCCTGGCGGGCGAGAGGGCCTTTAGAACCACTTTAACACTGGGATCTGCCTCCTGCCCCCCTCTGTTCCCCAATCACATCCCCATATCTCATAGACTGGCCTTTCTCCAACTTTTAACCCCAGGGTAGCCCCTAAAATAATTATCTGGTCTCGCGCAACCCTTGAAAAAAAACAATTCATTGGATGTCAATAGGGAAAGAGGCCCTTACATTGGTCGGTTGGTTGGTTGAAAGATGTCACCCTTAGGCTCCATGTACACTGTACTTCAAATGACACCTAGGAGGTAGAAAAGCACCTGGAAAAATATAGTAAAAGCCATGTTTCTGCACGTGCATTTGGTGTTAATGCATTTCTTTGGCCAGAATATTCATTTATTCTGGCCATTAAAATATATTAATGCACAAACATGCATAAACGTGCATGCTATTGCGCGTTTGTGCGCACTTATGAGTGTTTATGCACATTTGAAAAAGGATGGAAGGAGAAGCATGCGTGGAGGCTTGTGCATGACCAGCGTAGACTATAACATAAGGCAAGAGGTAATAACATATTCCCCGTCAGCAGGGGTAAGTACCCTGTGCAAAAAACCTGGTTGATCCTGCTGTTCTCTATCTCCACCTTCTGTCCATGTCCCCAATTCAGCTAGGAGTTATGCTGCTGTGGTGGCAACTCTGCACATGCTCAGTTTTCAGTGAGTTTCTATGCTGAGCATTTTCGCCCTATAACATCTGTGCAACCCATGTGACTATAGAGTCACACATGTGGGCGTATACACAATGACAGGCCACTCCCTCCCTCCTCCTCCACGCCCACTAACCAGCTAAACAATGGAGGCAGGATATTACAGTGCCTTGAAAAAGTATTCATACCCCTTGAAATGTTCTACATTTTGTCATTTTACAACCAAAAATGTAAATGTATTTTATTGGGATAGACCAACACAAAGTGGCACACATTGGGAAGTGGAAGGAAAATGATAAATGATACAAATAAATATGTGAAAAGTGTGTGGGGGGGGGGGGGCATTTGTATTCAGCCCCCTTTACTCTGATACCCCTAACTAAAATCTAGTGGAACCAATTGCCTTCAGAAGTCACCTAATTAGTGAATAGAGTCCACCTGTGTGTCATTTAATCTCAGTATAAATACAGCTGTTCTGTGATGCCCTCCAAGGTTTGTTAGAGAACTTTAGTGAACAAACAGCATCATGAAGGCCAAGGAACACACCAGGAACACACCAGTATAAAGCAGGGTTAGGTTATAAAAAAATCTCCCAAGCTTTGAACATCTCACGGAGCTCTGTTCAATCCATCATCAGAAAATGGAAAGAGTATGGCACAACTGCAAACCTACCAAGACATGGCCGTCCACCTAAACTGACCGGCCGGGCAAGGAGAGCATTCATCAGAGAAGAGCCAAGAGGTCCATGGTAACTCTGGAGGAGCTGCAGAGATCCACAGCTCAGGGGGGAGAATCTGTCCACAGGACAACTATTAGTCGTGTTCTCCACAAATCTGCCCTTTATGGAAGAGTGAGAAGAAGAAAGACATTGGTGAAAGAAAGTCATAAGAAGTCCTGTTTGTAGTTTGTGAGAAGCCATGTGGAGGACACAGCAAACATGTGGAAGAAGGTGATCTGGTCACATGAGACCAAAATTTAACGTTTTGGCCTAAAAGCAAAATGCTCTGTGTGGGGGAAACTAACACTGCACATCACCCTGAACACACCATCCCCACCGTGAAACATGGTGGTGGCAGCATCATGTGGTGGGGATTCTTTTCTTCAGCAGGGACAGGGAAGCTGGTCAGAGTTGATGGGAAGATGGATGGAGACAAATACAGGACAATCTTAGAAGAAAACCTGTTATAGTCTGCAAAAGACTTGAGACTGGGGCGGAGGTTCACCTTCCAGCAGGACAACGACCCGAAACATCCAGCCAGAGCTACAATGGAATGGTTTAGATCAAAGCATATTCATGTGTTAGAATGGCCCAGTCACAGTCCAGACCTAAATCACATTGAGAATCTGTGGCAAGACTTGAAAATTGCTGTTCACAGACGCTCTCCATCCAATCTGACAGAGCTTGAGATATTTTGCGAAGAAGAATGGGCAGAAATGTCCCTCTCTAGATGTGCAAAGCTGGTAGAGACAGGTCAAAGAGGGGGAGTCGGGACTTTAAATGAGGCATTGGCTGACAACCAGATAGAATAGATAACAATAATGTTTAATAAATAGGTATATACAAATATATTCATATAAAACAGATAATGAATATGTACCATACCATAATCATACATAATTATACATTTAATAATTTCCATTAACACAATTAATCCTCCCTGATTCCACATGGGCAATATATAAAAGGAAGATATAAAATCATTCGTAATCCTAAAGAGACCCCAATGGGTATTCAGGTGATATCAGTATGATGACGTCGCATCTAAGAAGCTCTACGCGTTTCGTGGAACCCTCCACTCATCAGGAGCAATGCGATGTACGTCTAGTTGCATCTGGAAAATACATAACCAGAAAACTAAGCCTTAAGTGGGGGGGAGAGATGGGTTAAATGGAAAAATAATAAAAAAAGGGCAAGACCACAATAGATGCACCACCACTGTACCTGGCAAAACCACCCTATATGCCAACCCATGAACATGGAGCCGAGAACACCTTGCGTGATGTTGGTGTGGAATTACTGGCAGGGTACATACATCTTGGGAAGCAGCTATTTTCACCTTCCTCCATCTATCCTCCAGCACAGTCTCCTTATTTTTCCAATCTTGGATTCACCTCATTTTATTTATTATCTTTTACTTCTCTTGGCATTTCAGGTCCCTTTCACATTTGCTTGCCCATTGCTGTGTGTGCTGATCTTACTGCCAGACCATTACCTCAGCTCCCGGTTGGATGCCTCCGCCTTGTTCTCGGCTCCATGTTCATGGGTTGGCATACAGGGTGGTTTTGCCAGGTACAGTGGTGGTGCATCTATTGTGGTCTTGCCCTTTTTTTTATTATTTTTCCATTTAACCCATCTCTCCCCCCCCACTTAAGGCTTAGTTTTCTGGTTATGTATTTTCCAGATGCAACTAGACGTACATCGCATTGCTCCTGATGAGTGGAGGGTTCCACGAAACGCGTAGAGCTTCTTAGATGCGACGTCATCATACTGATATCACCTGAATACCCATTGGGGTCTCTTTAGGATTACGAATGATTTTATATCTTCCTTTTATATATTGCCCATGTGGAATCAGGGAGGATTAATTGTGTTAATGGAAATTATTAAATGTATAATTATGTATGATTATGGTATGGTACATATTCATTATCTGTTTTATATGAATATATTTGTATATACCTATTTATTAAACATTATTGTTATCTATTCTATCTGGTTGTCAGCCAATGCCTCATTTAAAGTCCCGACTCCCCCTCTTTGACCATTACGCTTAGGGATGGAGGTACCTGATGGTAATCAAGTCATGACCTCATTTAAAGTCCCGCCCTTCCTCTTTTTTGTTTAAAGCTGGTAGAGACATCCCCAAAAAGACTTGTAGAGAAAGGGGGTTCTACAAAGTATTGACTCCGGGGGCGCCATACAAATGCCCCCCCCACACTTTTCACATATTTATTTGTAAAAAATTTTGAAAACCATTTATCATTTCCCTTCCATTTCACAATTATGTGCCACTTTGTGTTGGTCTATCACATAAAATCCCAATAAAATACATTTACGTTTTTGGTTGTAACATGACAAAATGTGGAAAATTTCAAGGGGTATGAATACTTTTTCAAGGCACTGTAAATGTGGATTGATGGAGGCTTCGCCATAAGACACAGGCTGGAGGTACTTGACACAGCCTGTGACTGGCAGAAATACACCCACACCATGTTATTGCCAAAAAATGACAAAGATTTGATTTCAATATACTTGTATGCCAATTTAAAACAGTGTATTGATATTAATCATTTATCATTTATTTTTATTTTTTGTGACTAGCAGCAGAGGGCTAGAAGCTCCTCCTGCTTATGTTTCCCTGCAGACAGGCTGGGAGAGAGCCAGGTCATGTGACCGCTGGATATCCATTAGGAAAAAGGTACTTAGATGATTTTTTTAAATTATTAAAATAAAGAGAACAAAGAGAAGTGGGGTTGGGACTTTACATGGGGCATGTTGATGTGTATAACAATGTATGGAGTATATATGAATAAATTGACTGTCACAATCCCCTAGGGATAATTCATAATAATAATAATAATAAGCATAATAAAACTGATAACGGTGAAACATTTATGATACAGAATGTAGTCATAAAGAATCAATATATACAGTGCCTTGCAAAAGTATTCGGCCCCCTTGAACTTTTCAACCTTTTGCCACATTTCAGGCTTCAAACATAAAGATATAAAATTTAAATTTTTTGTGAAGAATCACCAACAAGTGGGACACAATTGTGAAGTGGAACGAAATCTATTGGATATTTTAAACTTTTTTAGCAAATAAAAAACTGAAAAGTGGTGCGTGCAAAATTATTCGGCCCCTTTACTTTCTGTGCAGAAAACTCACTCCAGAAGTTCAGCGAGGATCTCTGAATGATCCAATGTTGTCCTAAATGACTGATGGTGATAAATAGAATCCACCTGTGTGTAATCATGTCTCTGTATAAATGCACCTGCTCTGTGATAGTCTCAGGGTTCTGTTGAAAGCGCAGAGAGCATCATGAAGACCAAGGAACACACCAGGCAGGTCCGTAATACTGTTGTGGAGAAGTTTAAAGCCGGATTTGGATACAAAAAGATTTCCCAAGCTTTAAACATCCCAAGGAGCACTGTGCAAGCGATCATTTTGAAATGGAAGGTGTATCAGACCACTGCAAATCTACCAAGACCTGGCTGTCCCTCTAAACTTTCAGCTCAGACAAGGAGAAGACTGATCAGAGATGCAGCCAAGAGGCCCATGATCACTCTGGATGAACTGCAGAGAACTACAGCTGAGGGGGGAGAGTCTGTCCATAGGACAACAATCAGTCGTACACTGCACAAATCTGGCCTTTATGGAAGAGTGGCAAGAAGAAAGCCATTTCTCAAAGATATCCATAAAAAGTCTCGTCTAAAGTTTGCCACAAGCCACCTGGGAGACACACCAAACATGTGGAAGAAGGTGCTCTGGTCCGATGAAACCAAAATCAAACTTTTTGGCCACAATGCAAAACGATATGTTTGGCGTAAAAGCAACACAGCTCATCACCCTCAACACACCATCCCCACCGTGAAACATGGTGGTGGCAGCATCATGGTTTGGGCCTGCTTTTCTTCAGCAGGGACAGGGAAGATGGTTAAAATTGAGGGGAAGATGGATGCAGCCAAATACAGGACCATTCTGGATGAAAACCTGTTGGAGTCTGCAAAAGACCTGAAACTGGGACGGAGATTTATCTTCCAAGACAATGATCCCAAACATACAGCAAAATCTACAAGGGAATGGTTCACAAATAAACGTATCCAGGTGTTAGAATGGCCAAGTCAAAGTCCAGACCTGAATCCAATCGAGAATCTGTGGAAAGAGCTGAAAACTGCTGTTCACAAACGCTCTCCGTCCAACCTCACTGAGCTCGAGCTGTTTTGCAAGGAAGAATGGGCAAGAATTTCAGTCTCCCGATGTGCAAAACTGATAGAGACATACCCCAAGCGACTTGCAGCTGTAATCGCAGCAAAAGGTGGCTCTAAAAAGTATTAACGCAAGGGGGACGAATAATTTTGCACGCCCCACTTTTCATTTTTTTATTAGTTAAAAAAGTTTCAACAATCCAAAAGATTTTGTTCCACTTCACAATTGTGTCCCACTTGTTGGTGATTCTTCACAAAAAATAAAAATGTTATATCTTTATGTTTGAAGCCTGAAATGTGGCCAAAGGGTGAAAAGTTCAAGGGGGCCGAATACTTTCGCAAGGCACTGTATAATCATAGTAATACATTTAATAGCGAATAATCAATAAGCATGATTTGTGACAGACAGAATAAAAGATAAACAATCAAATATAAACAGATAATTGATACATGAGTTACATGATGTGTAAAATTAATAAAAATTGTAATATGATACAGTTATCAGGGCAAACTTATACTTGGCAGCCTTAGATGAACGCTCAATGCGTTTCATGGCCTGTTGCCAATCGTCAGGAGTTGGATGCATGAATGCGCAAAAAAAATAGATAAATTATTAAATTGTCTATAGGGATCAATTGTTCCCCATAGATAGGAAAGAGACAGAGAAGAGAAAGAGAAAAAGAATAAGCACTTTCAGTAATACTTACAAAACAGCCCAAAAATTGTGGCCAGCTCCAGGGAATGGGATAAAACGGTGGCCCGGCACAAATGGTCCCAACCTGGGGTTGAGGCTGGATATCCTCTAGACAGGGCCCTTAAGCCTGAGAGGCCCAAGAGGAGGACATCATCAAGATGAATTTCTTGAGCCTGAGAGGCACAGGAGGAGGACATCATAAAGATCTAATTCTTGACCCTGAGAGGTCCAAGGGGAGGACATTATGAAGATGCAATTCTTGAGCCTGAGAGGCGCAAGAGGAGGACATTGTCAAGATGCAATTCTTGCACCTGAGAGGTGAAGGAGGAGGACATCATAAAGATACAATTCTTGAGCCTGAGAAACACAAGGGGAGGACATTATCAAGATGAACTTCTTGAGCCTGAGAGGCACAGGAGGAGGACATCATAAAGATGCAATTCTTGAGCCTGAGAGGTTTGAGAGGAGGACATGAAAGATGCAATTTTTGAGCCTGAGAAACCAAGAGGAGGAGATCATCAAGACTAAATTCTTGCACCTGAGAGGCACAAGAGGAGGGCATCATAAACCCCATGTAAGCCCCTACACCATCTAACGTGGAGCTACTTTTGACTTTTGAAAGCAACAGAGCAGTAAGAAGAACATAAATGTGGGGGAAAGGAGGCTTTGAAAAGACTCTGTCACTTTGCCTTGAAAAAGCCTCTGTAACTATTTTAATCTCTATTTAAAACTAAAAGAAATATTGGCTTTAGATTCACTATAAATTTGAGGGATGTTTTCTTGAAGAACTCATTTATATCACGTTTTTGGCAACGGTACAGCTTTTTACATCTCCTTCGTTTAGGTAACAGCTGTTGGAGCGCTCATGAATAACATACCGAAGGAAAATATGGAGACCTGGACTCCAGATACACGTAACACTTTAAACAGTAAACCCAAACCATAATTTTATTTCTACATATCTTTGGACGGATTGATGTGTTAACTTGCTTGGAAGTGCTGTTCACAATAGCTTTGAAAAGTTTTGACTTTCATCTGTTGAGTTGGCGTCCATACGACAATCCTACAAAGTATCTTTTTTTTTTTTTCTTTTTTTTCCTATACGCTATCTAGCCGGCGGGGTTGCGGATAACATATTCTGCGCTCGTATAATACATTTCGCCACCTGTCTGTGAGTAATATCAGAACTTTCTTGGTTTATGAGATGACTCTAAGCGTAACCCTAGACTAATCCAAGGAACATATCGAAGGAATGCATTACGGAAAAGTGTCAAGATTTAAGCATGCCTGGTGGAGACAGGAAGTGCTTGGATGGTACTTTTCTCTTCAATTGTTCGCAGAAGCGAGAGATCGGACAGGGAATACAGAATCCAGAATCGTGTAATGTGCAATTTCCCTGCTCCAAGAATGCGACCGCCTTTTCGCCATTTTTTTTTTCCCCCGCACCAGCTTGACAGGGCGACATTAATATTTTTTGTCACTGGAGGAAATATTACAAAACATTTCAATTCTGATATGTTGCAAGTGCTATAAATAAGCTCTTTCTCATCTTCCTGACCAATAATAGATTATAAATAAAACATTAACAAGGATCAGGCAGAGGCATTCGAATAAATGTTTTTTTCATGGTGGCCCGAACAGCACAATCTCCCTTCCTGTAACGCTTTGAGAAATAAAAACTGTAGTTTTATATTTATATTCTTTTAAAATGACTGCCTGAATATTTCCTTTTTTTAGAAAAATTTAGACAAAAACCAGCTGAGATAAAAAAAAAAAAAATACACTAAAAGTTAACCACTTAAGGACCGAGCCTCTTTTTGAGATTTGCTGTTCAAAAAACAAGTTTTTTTGCTAGAAAATTACTTAAAACCCCCAAACATTATACATTTTTTTTCTAACACCCTAGAGAATAAAATGGCGGCCGTTGCAATACTTTCTGTCACACCGTACAAGCACACTATTTTTGGAAAAATACACTTTTTAGAATTAAAAAAATAAGACAACAGTACATTTTTTTTTTTATATTATGAAAGATAATGTTACGCTGAGTAAATTGATACCCAACATGTCAAGCTTCAAAATTGCGTGGAATGGCGACAAACTTTTCCCTTAAAAATCTCAATAGGTGACCTTTAAACGATTCTACAGGTTGCACGTTTTGAGTTATAGATGAGGTCTAGGGCTAGAATTATTGCTCTCGCTCTACCGATCGCGGCGATACCTCACATGTGTGACTTGAACACCGTTTTCATATGCGGGTGCTACTCACGTATGCGTTTGCTTCTGCGCGCGAGCTCGGTGGGACAGGGCGCGTTTAAAAATGTATTTATTTTTATTATTTATTTTACCTTTGATTTTTTATTTTTACACTGCTCTTTAAAAAAAAAAAAAAATCTGTCACTTTTATTCCTATTACAAGGAATGTAAACATCCCTTGCAATAGAAAAAAAAGCATGACAGGACCTCTTAAATATGAGTTTTGGGATCAAAAAGACCTCAGATCTCATATTTACAGTATAATGCAATAAAAAAAAAATGTCATGAAAAAAATGCCTCTTTAATGCTGCGTACACACGATCGGACATTGATCGGATATTCTGACAATAAAATCCATGGATTTTTTCTGAGGGATGTTGGCTCAAACTTGTCTTGCATGCACACGGTCACACAAATCTTGTCGGAAATTCCGAACGTCAAGAACGCGGTGACGTACAACACGTTACGACGAGCCGAGAAAAATTAAGTTCAATAGCCAGTGCGGCTCTTCTGCTTGATTCCGAGCCTGCGTGGCACTTTGTGCGTCGGAATTGTGTACACACGATTGGAATTTGCGCAAACGGATTTTGTTGTCGGAAAATTTGAGAACCAGATCTCAAATTTTGTGCGATGGAAATTCCGATGGAAACTGTCCGCTGGAGCCTACACACGGTCAGAATTTCCGTCAACAATCTCATTTTACTTCGGAAAGTCCGACCGTGTGTATGGGGCATAAGAGCTATGGGCGGAAGTGACGTTTTGACGTCGCTGCTGCCCTGCAATGGTATGGAGACGGGTGGGGGACATCTCCCCCTCACTCGTCCCCATGCCAAGGAAGGAGCAACATCCGATCGCCTCCGCCTCTGCCGACGGCTCCGGTAAGCGACGGACGGCACCGGAGCGCGGCGGGAGGGGGGGCCCCTTTTCCACCGCCGATAAAAGTGATCTTGCGGTGAATCCGCCACAGAGACCACTTTTATCTGAAAGCAAACCGGCGGCCGAAGAAGAGGATACTAGCTGCCATAACAACGATATTGCTCTTCAAATTTAGGACGTATATCGGCGTGCGGCGGTCCGGAAGTGGTTAAGCTGTGGCCTCACAACTTGCAAATGCAATCTGATTGAACATCCTTCTACAATGATGTAGTACAAGAGCCTACCAGTCTAGGTTCAAATTGAGTGGACTGTTTAGGCAGCTATTTTTTAGGCAGCTACATAACTTTTATAGGCATAAAGGAGCTGGAATAAGAGATTGCACATGCAAATTGAAAGATATATGGCAACCTTTAAGGATAAAGAAAGAGATTTTGGTAAAATTGGGGGTTTTTTTGCCGCAGAATTACTGAACTAAATTTTGTGCTTAGAGGTGGAAGACCGCGCTGGACTGACTTGCTCGGTTGAGGGTCAGTGAGTGAATGATGGGGGGGGGGGGGGGGTGTGTTGGGGAAGTTCCCCCCTGGTGAATCCAGCCCAACTTGGCAGAAAGGTGGCGGTGGGCCACTTTTGATGGCTACCTCTGGTCGTTTCCAGATAAACTTGTGAGGATAGGTAAAAGGAGCTCCCAGTATCCAGTCAGAAGTCAATAAAAGGTGAATGGTCGTGTTTATTGGAAATAGTAGGGCATGATAAAACCAACGTGTTCCTGGGGGGAACAAAGAATCCCCCTTCGTCAGGGCTGCTGCTCTAGGCTACGATGGATGGAGATGTGCCCAAGATGGTGTGTCTGTGACACTGGATTCGGAACAGTTGCGTTCCACAATAATTATAATTATTAGTAGTAGTAGTAGTAGTATTATATTTATTCATATTATTAATAGATTCGTTTTTTTTTCTTTGTAAAAATAAGGTGTAGAAATCGCGCCAACTCCCAGAGTAAACTGAAAAGAAGCAGCCAACACAACAATCTGACCGTTGCAAGTGTAAAAACAATAATAACGTGTGGCGCTAATAAAATGCTAAGCAAGTAATAGTGATCTCTGTGAAAGAGAATTCAAAACTTAGAGTGTATAACCATAGAGTGAATGTTACAACATCTCAAAGGATATATAAAGATAAGTAATAGCAGTAAATGCTTAGGTATGTAAAGGGGTGAACGCTTAGTAACAAGCAATGGGTTAATTAAGAAACAATTATGCATAAGATACCATATTCAAAAAATATATACAATAATACTACAAAGTGTCCCAGTATATTGAGTGTGTAGCTCAGTAGGGACGTATTGTCCGTTTGTGCAAATGCTGGAAGGAGAGACGTCCAAAGCCTTAAAGAAGGTAAACATATAAAGGCATTGGAAGTCTATTATTGAAAAGGTGCGGTACTTCAAGTGGATCCCACAGCCATCTGGGTATAGGCCATCTTCATATGCAGTGATTTAAGGGCTGCTTTAAAAATTTAAATATAGGTGGATTCTTCACTCATATAGATGTTTTCAACATAGAGAGAGAAAGACAAAAGGATGCCCTTACCAGATAAGGTGGACTCACAGGCCCTTGGCAGTGAGTCAAACAGGCTTGTACCGTCAAGCGGTATGGGGTGGCACTCTGTGAGAAGATTTTGTGTAGAATCCCATCAGAAGTCCTCAGATGTTGTGCCAGTTTGGGAACAGGAACCTCCAAGAATTGGCTTCGATCGCCGGTTGATCGTTTCCTCAATGGTCCATCCCATGTGTAAGTGAACAAGGAAAAGAAAAAAACTTCCACATAGTGTAAATCCTTATTTTTCAAAAAAAGCGTAATAGCACTTTATTCAGGAATACACTCCGAAAAATTACAAGCGGGGGCAGTAAAAACTCGGTTCAAAATACAAAAAGGTATAAAAATGGTATAAAAAATGATATAAAAACAGCGCAGTAAGTAGTGGTCTATGTCTACACCCCACCACTACTTACTGCGCTGTTTTTATATCATTTTTTATACCATTTTTATACCTTTTTGTATTTTGAACCGAGTTTTTACTGCCCCCGCTTGTAATTTTTCGGAGTGTATTCCTGAATAAAGTGCTATTACGCTTTTTTGAAAAATAAGGATTTACACTAAGTTTTTTTCTTTTCCTTGTTCACTTACACATGGGATGGACCATTGAGGAAACGATCAACCGGCGATCGAAGCCAATTCTTGGAGGTTCCTGTTCCCAAACTGGCACAACATCTGAGGACTTCTGATGGGATTCTACACAAAATCTTCTCACAGAGTGCCACCCCATACCGCTTGACGGTACAAGCCTGTTTGACTCACTGCCAAGGGCCTGTGAGTCCACCTTATCTGGTAAGGGCATCCTCAATGTACTGGGACACTTTGTAGTATTATTGTATATATTTTTTGAATATGGTATCTTATGCATAATTGTTTCTTAATTAACCCATTGCTTGTTACTAAGCGTTCACCCCTTTACATACCTAAGCATTTACTGCTATTACTTATCTTTATATATCCTTTGAGATGTTGTAACATTCACTCTATGGTTATACACTCTAAGTTTTGAATTCTCTTTCACAGAGATCACTATTACTTGCTCAGCATTTTCATTAGCGCCACACGTTATTATTGTTTTTTTTTCTTTAGTGTTCTTTTTTATTTTTGGTGAATAGAATGTGGTACAAGTGAAACTGCTGTTACAGTATGTTTTTCCTGTGGTCTGTGTTCCCATCCTCTCTATTTATCCTGTTGCCATCATTGGAACAAAACTGATGGGAAACCAAACGTTTACAGCTCCCCAAACCTTTATATCAGCATCTGGTGACTGCTGTCAAAAATACTATATATACATAAATAACTGACACTTTTTTTTTTTTTTTTGCTCAGTTTTTTTTTTCAGTGATGTAATTATGTAGGCTAATGAGTGGCTGTTTTTTTGCCACTAAACCAGGTCCAGGTCCAGATGCAATTGTACCCTAAATGTAAATTGTAGCTGTAAATGCCTATATTCTTGAATGGAATAATTCTTCCCAGATCAGATAGATCTTTATGAAAATATTCAAGCAAATATACAAAAAAAAAAAAGCAGCATTTGCATAGAGACAAAAAGACATTTTCTAACAAATTATGTCATTTGGGGGTAGAAAACTGAAACTAAAATAACAAGGAGCGAGACCTCTGCTGGGCTTTAACACTCCTATAAGTCAACTTGGGGACCAAACTCTTGTGATGTGTGATGGGGTAGGAAGTACACAATGCACTTCTGCTCTATGGCTCAGGGAAGATGGGAGCACATAGTCCTCATCCAGTCACTAGATATGTATACATCTCCTATTGCTCTAGATCAGAAGGGTCATCACAACAATTCAGTCACTTGCTGGTTCCAGAGCACCTGGCAAGTAAGGAGACAAAGAGATCCAACAAGCCCCTACAGTGAGGGCCCAGTCACAGCTAACTATTCCATAGCCCCTTTCCTTACACTGTTTCTCCTTTGATTTTTGGTACATGACTTGGAAATTAGATGGTCCTTGATTAATGGGAATATCTTTGTGGGCACCATCACACCTACTATATGGCCAAAAGTCGATTATTAAGTGTTTAAAGGGAAGATTGCTACTAATACTACAGCACACAATGACATTTTAGACGATTGTGCACTTTCAACCTTGTCGTATCAGTTTGGTGAAGGCCCTTTTATGTTTCGTCATGTCTGTGCCCCTGTGTACAAAGCCAGCTCCATAAAAACATGGTTATAGGAGTTTGGGGTGGGGGAACTCGAGTGGTTTACAAAGAGTTCTGACCTCAACCCTACTGAAGATCTTTTGGAATTGGAATGTTTATTGTGAGCCAGATCTTCTCATCCAACATCTGTACCTGACCTCACATATGGGCACAAAGTACCAAGACATGCTACGAAAGGATGTGGAAAGCCTTCCCAGAGGAGTGATAGTTGTTGTAGCCACACAAGGGGCCAACTCCATATTAATAGCCATAGTTTTGTAGTGGGATGGCCAAGTCTTACAGTCTGGGGAAAGACATTTACTTTTCCAGCATTGCTGTGCCCCCGTACACAAAGCCAGCTCCATAAAGATGTGATTTCACCAGTTTGGTTTGGAAGTACTCAGGGGGGGGGGGGCTTCACAGAGCTTTGACCTCAACACTAGGGATGGGCAAACTGTTCGAACCAAGCATGAGTTTGGGCCGAACATTGGCTGTTCGACGAACACCCGAATTATCGGGGCGTTCGACCGTTTGTTGCCCCCCTCCGAATGACCACAATGCACTGCGCCACCACACAGTGCATTGGAAGCCCTGATTGTTTGAAGCAATGAAAGCTTTGACCAATCAGGGCACAGAGCACTGTTAGAGCCATGATTGGAGAAAGTAATGATGACTCTGCAGTCATGGCTCATTGCTCTTAGTCCTCACACTATAAAAGTATTCTTTCAATGGCGGACATTTTTAGTGTTATATCGGCTTGGAGAGAGATAGAACAGGGCTCTGTTCAGTGCTATTAGATAGACAGAAAGTGTGCTATAGTGTGCTATTGTGATTCTATTCTCAGTGTAGAATATCAGGTTAGTGTGCATCTAGGGATAGTTCAATGTGAGTGTAGTGCGACCATTCATCTTTACATTAGTGTGAATGTAGGGATAGTTCAGTCAGTGTGAGTGTAGTGTGACCGTTCATTTTTACATTAGTGTCAGTTTATTTTGTCAGGGCAGATTTACTGCAGTATAGTTCAGTGTGTAACATGACGTTTAACACAGTATAATTCAGTGCGTTAGTGCACGTTTGACGCAGTATGGGGTTGATTTACTAAAGGCAAATCCACTTTGCTCTACAAGTACACTGAAAATGCACTTGGAAGTGCACTTGGAAGTACAGTCACTGTAGATCACTGTAGATCATGTATGAACGTACCGAAGAAATGAATGTCCAAGAAGCTCATATGGGTTTAGGTCTAGGGGAGGACCTTTTCTGTTCTAGAATGACTGTGCCCCTATACACAAAGCTAGCTCCATAAAGACATGGTTTGACCAGTTTTTTGTGGAGGAACTCGAGTGGTCTTCACAGAGCCCTGACTTTAACCTTACTGAACACCTTTGGGATAAATTGGAACACCGATTGTGAGCTAGGTCTTCTCCTCCAACATCAGTACTTGCCCCCACAAATGTTTTTTTTTGGCTGAATAGACACAAATTCTGTGGAAAGAGTATAGGCTCCAAATTATTACCCATGATTGTGAATGGGATGTCCAACAAGCTCATATGGGTTACAGTTTGGGAAGGACCTTTTTGGTTCTGGCAGGACTGTGACCCTATACACAAAGCCAACTCCATAAAGAAATGGTATGTCCAGTTTGGTGTGGAGGAACTCAAGTGGCTTAACTGAGCCATGAAATCAACCCTACTGAACACCTTTGGGAATGGGATACATTGAAAAACTGATTGTGACCCAGGTCTTCTACTTCAACATCAGTACCTGACCTCACAAATGGTTTTGGCTCAATAGACACAAATTTTGTTAAATTTCTTCCCCATAGAGTGGAGGCTCCACATTAATGCCCATGGTTTTACAATGGGATGTCCACTAAGACCAAGTAGGAGAGCAAAAAAATCCCAAGAAATTCTTTAAGTATGTAAACAGTAAAAAAGGGAGGACAGACCATATTGTCCCCATAAAGAATGAGGAAGGACATCTGGTTACAAAGGATGGGGAAATGGTAAAGATATTGAATTTATTCTTCTCCTCAGTCTTCACGAGGGAATCCAAAACTGCAGTGTTTATCCTCAGGACACATCACAGGAAGCACCTCCATGGTTAACAGAGGACAGAATTAAAATTAGACTTGGGAAACTTAACATTATTAAATCACCGGGATCACCCCGAGGGTACTGAGGGAACTCAGTCAAGTAATTGCCAGACCGTTGGTCCTAATTTTTACTGACAGTCTACTGACTGGAATGGTACCAGGTGATTGGAGAAAAGCCAATGTAGCACCAATATGAAAAGGGCCAAAAATACATCCCTGGGAATTACATACCAGTTAGCCTAACATCAATAGTATGCAAGCTCTTGGAGGGGATGATAAGGGACTATATACAAGATTTTAGTAATGAGAACGGTATCATTAGCAGTAATCAGCATGGATTCATGAAGAATCGTTCTTGCCAAACCAATCTACTAACCTTCTATGAGGAGGTGAGTTTCCATCTAGATAAAGGAAGGCCAGTAGATGTGGTGTATCTGGATTTTGCAAAAGCATTTGACATTCACCATAAATGTTTACTGTACAAAATAAGGTCCGTTGGCATGGACCATAGGGTGAGTACATGGATTGAAAACTGGCTACAAGGGCGAGTTCAGAGGGTGGTGATAAATGGGGAGTACTCAGAATGGTCAGGGGTGGGTAGTGGGGTTCCCCAGGGTTCTGTGCTGGGACCAATCCTATTTAATTTGTTCATAAACGATCTGGAGGATGGGATAAACAGTTCAATCTCTGTATTTGTGGACGATACTAAGCTAAGCAGAACAATAACTTCTCGGCAGGATGTGAAAACCTTGCAAAAAGATCTGAACAAATGAATGGGGTGGGCAACTACATGGCAAATGAGGTTCAATGGAGACAAATGTATAATAATGCATTTGGGTGGCAAAAATATGAATGCAATCTATAGACTGGGGGGAGAACCTCTGGGGGAATCTAGGATGGAAAAGGACCTGGGGGTCCTAGTAGATGACAGGCTCAGCAATGCCAAGCTGCTGCTAACAAAGCAAACATAATATTGGCATTAAAAAGGTGGTTAATTTCAGAGATAAAACAATAATTCTCCCGCTCTACAAGACTCTGGTCCGGGCGCACCTGGAGTATGCTGTCCAGTTCTGGGCACCAGTCCTCAGGAAGAATGTACTGGAAATGGAGCGACTACAAAGAAGGGCAACACAGCTAACAAAGGGTCTGGAGGATATTAGTTATGGAAAAGGTTGTGAGCTCTGAACTTATTCTCTCTGGAGAAGAGACACTTGAGAGGGGATATGATTTCAATATACAAATACCGTACTGGTGACCCCACAATAGGGAGAAAACTTTTTCACGGAGGGGAGTTTTAACAAGACTCATGGCCACTCATTAAAATTAGAAGAAAAGAGGTTTAACCTTAAACTACATAGAGGGTTCTTTACTGTAATGCTGCGTATACACGGTCGGAATTTCCAGCAACAAATGTTCCATGTGAGCTTGTTGTCAGAAAATCCAACCGTGTGTATGCTCTATCGGACATTTGCTATCAGAATTTCCGACAACAAAGGTTTGAGAGCTGGTTCTCAAATTTACCGATAACAAAACTTGTCGGAAATTCCGAGCGTGTGTACACAATTCTGACGCACAAAATTCCACGCATGCTAGGAATCAAGCAGAAGAGCCGCACTGGCTATTGAATTTCATTTTTCTCGGCCCATCGTATATGTGTTGTACGTCACCGCGTTCTTGATGTTTGGAATTTCCAAAAACATTTGTGTGACCGTGTGTATGCAAGACAAGTTTGAGCCAACATCCGTGGAAAAAAAAATTCACGGTTTTGTTGTCGGAATGTCTGATCGTGTGTACGCGGCATTAGAGCGGCAAGGATGTGGAATTCCCTTCCACAGGTGGTGGTCTCAGCGGGGGGCATTGATAGTTTCCAGAAACTATTAGATAAGCACCTGAACAACCACAACATACAGGGATATACAATGTAATACTGACATCTAATCACACACATAGGTTGGACTTGATGGACTTGTGTCTTTTTTCACCCTCACCTACCATGTAACTATGTAACTATGTGTGATGGTCAGATATCCACAAATGTTTGGTGAACAGTGTTATGCTTTTCAGAAAAAGTGTGGCTTAACCACTTAGGACGTACCTGTACATCTTTGGGCAGCGTGTTTATACTGGGACAATGGCTCCAGCTGCATTCATGACCCCAGAATCTTTTTTTTCGGCCCACGATACTGAATAATGTAAAAGTTACCCTTGTGGCTAAATACTAAATTTAAAGTGATCCTAGTGGCTGGATAGCTTTTACATGTGGTGGAGCGTGGTCCCCCTCCCGCCTCCTTCTAGGACAGTGGTTCTCAACCTTGGGGTCGGGACCCCCTCGGGGGTCAAATGACGATTTGCCAGGGGTCACCGAATCCTGGGCGGTTCCTGAAGCACGCACTGCTCTCCCAGCCCCTTTTTCGCAGCTGCCCAGCTGAGCTGTTCCTGGAGCCCACGGCCACCCACTCAGCCGCTTCGCAGCCGCCCATTCAGTTCACAGCATGGCTGGGGGGCAGAGACTAAAGGTCAGCTGGCTGGTGAGGTATGAAGTGGGTGGGGCTGGAGGAGACCCTATCTCCTGATTTCGGCATCGTTGTCACTAGATAGGAAAAAAGCTACGCTAAATTAAAAGTCCAAAACAATTGATATCAAATGCAGATGAATGTTCTTTGGAATATAAAAGGTCATAACAACACCACAGTGTGCATCCACAAACAAAGTGCCCGACCACCGTAGCTGTAGATTAAGCTTACCGGACGGCAAGCTTTAAAGGGCAGGTGGCTTTAGCCCAGCCTAGGCCTTTAAGCTTGCTGATGACCACAATAGGAGCCGCATTCAGATGGTGAAAAATTGTCCTCTTAGACTCACGTCCAGCATCCACATTAGCACATAGCCCAGAGGAGAGAAAGACTGACCATAGTGTAGTAAATTCCAAAAAGGTTTTAATATAATAAAGTATTGCACTTACAAATAGGAGGCGAAAATATCGCATGTAAAGAGCCGGCATACATAAAAACGGAGCCCGTCCTCCTACTCCGCTCGCGTGGTGATGTCACTAACGTGCCTTCTTCAGGCGCGTTTCGTCATCAGTAGACATTGTCAATGGGAATCGTTGTCACTGCTGCGAGACACCACAAAGTCGGAGACAAAGTGAAGCCAGACTCACAGTGAGTAAACACTACCTGTGATTATAGTTGCCATTAAAAGTCCCAACTCCAGTTTTCAGATCAGCAGATGACTTTGATCAAGAGCACCTAAGTTCATCAGAACTCCCCCCAGCACTGCCACTCATCCCAACTACCTGCCAGCACTGCCACTCATCCCATCCCCCCCCCCCCCCCCACCAAGGAGTAAGAGAAGGAATGAAAATAGAGAATACATGGAAGGGAGAGGAAAAGGAACAAAGAAAAAGGGAGAGAAAGAATAAGAGAACAAGAAAGATGCTAGAGAGGGATGGGGGACAAGAACTTAGCATAGAGAGAGATAAAAGGGAAAGAAAGGAAAACAAAGAGATGTAATGTACCAGAAGGGGTTTTAATACTGTAATGCCCCGTACACACGGTCGGACTTTGTTCGGACATTCCGACAACAAAATCCTAGGATTTTTTCCGACGGATGTTCGCTCAAACTTGTCTTGCATACACACGGTCACACAAAGTTGTCGGAAAATTTGATCATTCTGAACGCGGTGACGTAAAACACGTACGTCGGGACTATAAACGGGGCAGTGGCCAATAGCTTTCATCTCTTTATTTATTCTGAGCATGCATGGCACTTTGTGCGTCGAATTTGTCTACACACTATCGGAAATTCCGACAACGGATTTTGTTGTCGGAAAATTTTATAGCCTGCTCTCAAACTTTGTGTGTCGGAAAATCCGATGGAAAATGTGTGATGGAGCCCACACACGGTCGGAATTTCCGACAACAAGGTCCTATCACACATTTTCCATCGGAAAATCCGACCGTGTGTACGGGGCATAAGAGTGGAAGGGACTCAGGGATCGCTAAATGTCTGTGGGTTAGGGGCGCAAATTACTTGTCTAGCTTTGGGTGCTGACAACCCACGCTACGAAAATAATTTTACTGTTAGGGGTCCCCACAACTTGGGAAATATTATCAAGGGGTCACGGCACTAGTAAGGTTGAGAACCACTGTTCTAGGACATTCCCGTTCCACCAGGGGGACACCCAGGAACTGAAGCCAGTGGTTCCGCTGGCTTACCGTAGAGACGACTAATAATTGGAAGTTCCTTGACATGTCTATGGTCTAGGACAGTGGTTCTCAACCTCTTAGGTGAAATAGCTGTCCAAAATACCAAGCCACTGACTCTGATTTAAAGCACCTGTGCAAGATAAAGGAATACCTGCAAACATGGCCATGACAGGTTCTCTTTACTGAGACATCTGCGGTCTGTTAGACCCCAGGTCTCTTCTATGCCCTTAAAAGTATCTGATCAAACTGAGATTAGTTTGTTTAGATGCTTTCACAAGCTGGTAAAATCCTTGTTACTTCTGATTTAATTTTCATCCCCTTTTCCTTCTTTTCCACCTCCTCCCCATATCCTTCCCCCTTTTTCTGTTTTTTCTGTTCCCTCTCCTCATTTCTTTTTTCTTCCTTGCGCTCCCTTTCTTTCATTCCTTTCCCACTCCCCCCTTTCCCTGCCCCTTTCCTCAATTCCCTCTCTTCTCCCCCCCCCCTCCTTTTTTCTTTTCGTTCCTTCACACCTCCCTATTCCTTCACCTCCCCATCACATTTTTCCTTTGTATGGCAGATACGGTCCCACGGCCCCCATTTGGGCCTACTCAGGCCAACCCTTTCCAGTACAGCGCAATGTCCGTCCTCCCATTTTTGGTTGCATCTTTATAACAGATAACTTTTTATTAGTTGGCAGTTAAACAACCTAGCTTTGGACAGTCACACTAACATCTCTTTTATGTCCCCTTGATTATATATTTCTAGTTATTTTTGATGGTTTCTAATCGTATGTTCATTCTATTCAGAGATATATCCAGCTTGGTCCCTCAACACATATCCCCTGAGGAAGCCCCAACGGGCGAAACATGTCGGGACTATAGTGCCGAGTGACCCCTTATTTTCTATGTTGTCATATATCACTGTTAGCTCTATATTATGCATAGCCAGCATAATTTTTTTAAACTTTGTTTACGTTCAATAAAATGTCATTTATAATTTTTACTGTGGTATCTGTCTAAAATTACTTATCTGGCGCCTACAAAATCCCACCAAATTCTCTCTCTGTTTGCATATGTTACTCAGGGATGGTGGCGCCTTCTTTCTGATGTTGTCACCTTTCCATACCAACCAGCATTTAAAGAGACAGTGTAAAAATGTGGCAGAATTGGCCCGGTATTGAGGTGGTTAAAATAGCATGGATTTATTAATGTCCTAGATGTAAAATGTTTTATTGACTAAACCCACGTATCATTTTTTTTTTCTTTTTTGTATCACTGAGGCTGATTTACTTAAGAAATTGCAAAGGTTCACCCAAAAAAAAAAAAAAAAAAAACCCAGAGCGAACATCCATTTCAATTTTCCAATCATTTGCAGATGAAATAAATAAACAAGAATTCGCTTTTCACTCGATTCGATAATTGAAATGAATCTTCACTCTTTTCTCGCGTAAACATTCTAAATTCCTGCAGTAAATCAGCCGCACTGTCTCTTCTCTTTCTATTCAATCTAAGTATTTTTTTTTTTTCGTTGTGATTGGCGTGGGCGAATAAATGCATGTTGCCTTGAACAAAAAATAAAAAAAATAAAAAAATAAAAATAATAATAAAAAAAAAATAAAAAAAAAAGTTTCAACTGAAAATTCCACAGTGTTTGCTTAGCTCGATCAATGACATTCTAACAGTACAAGCAAACACATTAATTCTTGTCAGAGGAGCCGAGGTCTCAAATTGCTGAGTGAGTTATTGTGAATAAACCTTCCACTGGAAAAGTGTTATATCACAGCAGTTCTGCTGACTGGGGCTCTGGCATTTGGAAGCCGCTACGCCATTTATCTTCTACAAATTAATTTTAAATAAAATTAAGAGACTTAGTGGATAACAAGGCAGAAATACAGTATCGGCTTGTGGCCGGGCACGCTGTTTTCACCTGTATACTTTACACCATGCATCGGAAAAGCTAATTTATTGATACCACGGGCTTAAAGGTCATCTTCACCCAAAGGTAACCAAAAAAAAAAGCAGTTTAAGGGAGAAAATGAAAATAGAAGTGTTTTGTGCATTTAAAGAGGAACGCCAGCTGAATTATTCACGTTCCGTTTTTTGAGATTAGGAATGCCGTACACAGCTAGAGTTAAATATCACCCTTAAAATATACAAATTTTATTCATTCTGTTTATATAGATTGCAAGTTTGTAACAATTACCTTGCTTTGATATTTACAAATTTACGTGTATGGAGATAAAATGACGCATTTTATTCATATGATAACACAGTTGGTATGTACATTATTATTATTATTATTATTATTATTATTATTATTATATTATATAGGATTTATATAGCGCCAACAGTTTGTGCAGCGCTTTACAACGTTAGGGCAGACAGTACAGTTGCAATCAGTGGCGGCCCATCCATAAGGGGCACAGGGGTGCCGCCCCCCCCCCCCCCAATCCATGCGCCCAGCCCCTAATCTACATGGACACATGGATTTCAAAGGTTTGTTTTTTTTTTTGAAGCACACGATTAGATCCTGAGGCTCAAATTGACTTCCAAAAAGGGTGGGCTTGGGGCGCAGAGCACTGCGTCCTGAGCCCACCCACTTGCGTGACAATAGCAAATTAATATTCGCTATTGTCTTCCCGATTCTCCTCAGGAAGTGGTTTTGGCCAGGGAGTCTTAGGACTTCCGGCCAATCGGGTCTCAGGACCCGCTTCCTGTTCGCCTGGGAGGAGAAGCCCCGGCTCTTCCTCCTGGAGCGAGAAGCAGCAGCCCCAGATCAGTGTCATCTTCATCCTCACGGTAAGGCCTCAGTAGGAGGAGAAACCCCGGCTCTTCCCGGATCCTCCTGGAGCAAGAGCAGTAGCCCCAGTTCCGTGTCATCTTCCTCCTCATGTTAAGGCCTCGGCAGGGAGTGAAGCCCCGGCTCTTCCCGGATCCTCCTGGAGCAAGGAACAGCAGCCCCGCATCCATGTCATCTTGCTCCTCACGGTAAGGCCTTGACAGGTGGAGAAGCCCTGGTTCTTTCCGGATCCTCCTGGAGCGAGAAGCAGCACCCCCAGATCCGTGTCATCTTCCTCCTCACAGAAATGCCTTAGCAGGGGGAGAAGCCCCGGCTCTTCCCTGATCCTCCTGGATCGAGAAGCAGCAGCCCTGGATCCATGTCATCTTCCTCCTCACAGTAAGGCATCTAAACCCCTGCCTTCCCGTCTGTATCCTGCTGGTGGTGGTGGCGGTGCGAGTGAGGGGGGCAGGGCAATGATATATAACTCCCCATTGTTTATCCCAGTTTGTTCCTAACATGTCTTCTGGGGTTGTGGAGAGTGGGGTACCTTACACCGCATTTGGTGGACTTGCTCAAAGGCGATACATTTTTGGACCCAAGTGTACGTCATGATTAGAGCTGTACAAGCTTGTAATCCGTGGGAGGCTCTGCTACATAAACCTATTGCGGCTCTATCTAAGAGCCAGTCAAAACTGGTGGGCTTCACCTTCCTGGTGACCCATTAAACATTGACCAAGGCCTGGGGACAGCAGAATCCTTACCTAGCTGGGGTTAAACATTGACTTATGAGGACTATGGTGCATGAGAAGCTCACCTCCATCTTGAATGATTCACACACTAAATTTTTGAAGGTGTGGGAACCGTGGATCTCATATAATGACAGCCTGAACCAGAAGCGTTCTTTGCTTTCAACTTGACGTTTCTGATGCAGCTTTCAGCTGTGGATATGTGGTTATATCTTGCCTGGAAACCCCTTCCCCACCCACCTCCTGTCTTCTCTTCTTTTTCTCAACCTCTTACTTTTTTTACTCTTTTGGGCCTTGTCAACCTTATTTGTCTGCTGGTTAGCACGTAGTGCTTGGACCATCTCCTCCCTTAGGTTGTGGATGATATACTTACTCTATAAGTATTTATATTTATACTTACTCTATGAGTTGCTACTATGATATCAACCAGTTTGTTTTGAATTGCCTTTGATGTATTAGACCTATTGGTCCACCTTCTCTTTGCTCTATTTTCTCACTTGCACTTACAATTTTTGTACCACTTTTGTAACACAAAATTCCCCTTACATCAATACCCCCATCAGAGTCCTCCTTACATTAGGGTCCCTATTAGAGTCTCCCCGTTATATGGGAAAGGGGGGGGGTGGGGGTTTGAAGTGGAGACCATAAGCAACCTCTGCTGACCTTCTTACTCAATCATATTAAGGAAATCCACTCACCCTAGCTGTGGGGCAGATAAGATCCTGTAGCAGGTGTAGTTCAGAAACCCTTGCTCTAGACCAGGGGTAGGCAACCTAAAAAGGTGGAGAGCTACCTGAACAACATGAGAGAAGTCAAAGATCACCGGGCACAGTGTCGCCTCCTCACACCTGATTTCTAACAGAGACAAGGCAAAACTTGTGATTATAGATGGGCAGATCTGCACTTTTATTATAAGATAAAGGGTTCATATGTAGTTTTTATTATTTTAACCACAGTTAGTTTAAGAGAAGTTTACACCTTATCGTTGCTCAGTGTTATGTAGTATGAAGTGGGGATTCCTCTTTTCTTTACCGTTGGAGAAATGTTGAGTGGATCTAGATGTCAGAAATTTATATTCAGATGATCCATTGGGGTTGATTGATTTACTATAACTAAAAAGTGCAAAATCTGGTGCAGCTGTGCATGGTGGCCAATCAGCTTCTAACTTCAGCTTGTTTACTTAACCGGTTCAATACAGGGCAATTTCACCCCCTTCCTTCCCAGGCCAATTTTTAGTTTTCAGCGCTGTCGCATTTTAAACGTCAATTGCGCGGTCGTGCAACGTTGTACCCAAAAAAAATTGACGTCCTTTTTTCCCCACAAATAGAGCTTTCTTTTGGTGGTATTTGATCGCCTCTGCGGTTTTTATTTTTTGCGTTATAAACAAAAGAAGAGCGACAATTTTGAAAAAAACACAATATTTTTTACTTTTTGCTATAATAAATATCCCAATTTTTTTTTTTTTTTTTTTTTTCCTCAGTTTCGGCCGATATGTATTCTTCTACATATTTTTGCTAAAAAAAATCGCAATAAGTGTATATTGATTGGTTTGCGCAAAAGTTATAGCGTCTACAAAATACGGGATAGATTTATGGCATTTTAAAAAAAAAAATATTTATTTATTTTTTTAGTGGCGATCGCGATTTTTTTTCGTGACTGCGACATTATGGCGGACACATCGGACACTTTTGACACATTTTTGGGACCATTCACATTTATACAGCGATCAATGCTATAAAATTGCATTGATTACTGTGTAAATGTGACAGGCAGTGAAGGGGTTAACCACTAGGGGGCAGGGGAGGGGTTAATATGTTTCCTAGGGAATGATTCTAACTGTAGGGGGAGGGGACGCACAAGGGGAGGAGACCGATCAGTGTTCCTCCGTTCTGGGAACAGAGATCGCTCTCCTCTCACCTGATAGGCTGTGGATCTGTGTGTTTACACACACAGATCCACGGTCCGGCCCGGTTAACGGGCAATCGCGGGTGCCCGGCGGGCACACGCATTGGGTCCCGAGCAACGCGGCGGGCGCGCGCGCACCCCCTAGACAGCCGGGAATCCCAGGACGTCATATGATGTCCACCCAGGATGGGAGATCCCATCCCAGGACGTCATATGACTATGGCTGGGTAGGGAAGTGGTTAAGCTTTGACAAAAAAATAAAAAAATAAAACTGGAAGCTGATTGGTTTCTATGCAGAGCTGCACCAGATTATGCACTCTCCAGTTTTATTAAATCAATCCCGTGGTGTCAAGAATAGTAGTGAAGAGGAACACCCTCAACACCCTCAACTGGACAATGTCAACAGATTCCCAGATACCCAGCAAGGAGGCATAGTTGTGAAACAGTCCATTCAAGGAAAGAATATACGTGTATCAAGAAATGGGGCCCATGAATTCCTACAAGCTTGTTAGTCAACACGTTTCACATTAAATTGCTTCCTCAGGACAGAAATGGGTAGGTGCTGATTGGCACTGAACATGAAGTGATGGGCATCACCGCACAGGATGGACTAAAAGACTAAAAACATTCCTTTAACAGGTTGAAATCCATAGGCTATCAACCACTCGTTCAAGCCCATATAGGACCCCCAGATTTGGCGAGTTCCACACTGGTAACTGGGACAAAGAAATTTATCTCTTCAAGGTATAGTGGAGGGGGTAAACTGGAGCTCAAGGTAGCAACTAGGGAGTAATTAACTTGAACCCATTGTTTCAGATTTGAGTGTCATGAGTAGTGTCAACCTTCAAAAGAGTCAACGAGACAAAGAAAAGCATCCCTTTCACTTAAAATGTAACTTGCTAAGTACCAGATGTAGCTGAAAAAAAGCCTTATAACTATTATATTTGGGTACCCCCAATTGAGGGCTCATTAATGGAGCCAATACAAAGCCCGATAGGGTGGAGGCCCTGGAAATTCCAATAGCACAGGTTTCCCTGTGAGCTGTGCTATTGAAAGAATCCATGCCTTCTTGTTTGGTATCTGGGTATCTGTTGACCTTGTCCAGTTGAGGGTGTTGTTGCCAACCAATTTTAGTGTCTATTCTATATGTATTTTGTAATAAAGATATATACTTTTTCGCTATTCATTCTGCCTCATGTTGTGCCCACAAAGTCCTTTTTTCTTTGAGAAAGTATATAATGCCTCAATCCTTTTTTGAAGCATAACTTTAGTTTCAGTTTCTTTCCTCGGTCAGAAGGTGTGATTAGCATGAACCGGACCTCTCTGTAGCTATACTCTCCCCAGGCTTCAGGCCTAAGAGACACGGTCCTCTGGTCTAACAACTTTCTCAGGCAACAAGCCTGGGAGGCAAAGAAACCATTATTACATGGACTCCATTCCCGGGCAAAGTCAAACAGGCAAAAACTCTTCTAGTTGGTCTCAAATATTTATCCTGTTCTCCAGCATACATCACTGGAATAAACCTCTAAGTGATTGGTTAGGGCAGAAAAAAATATACATGACTCCAAGCCTTGTATCTTCTCACTCACACTATCCACTGGAGAACACTTCACAGAATGAGGCAGAAGCAAACAATCTCCCTGGGCCTAGGAGAAACCCACCCAACCCAGCCCCAAACGTAGACTAATGGCGCTCTAGTTTATGGCAGGGTCTCTACAGGTAGATCTCCATTGATAATGTATTAATAATTAACAAAAAAAAGCAGCAGCTTATTATCTGGGTTGGCAGGCACCCTCTTTTTATCTGCTGGCCCCTATAGAACACAGGTGGACCACAGGTTTTAGAGGGGGGGTTAGGCATCTGAAACAACCAGAAACATGCTAGATGCTACAGATCTTTCAAGAGGATTATGTATTCATTGCAGTCTCTGGAGCGGGATAGGTGAGTGTCAATTTGGGATTTCCAGTTCTCGGCTTTTCAAAATGGCATCAGAGTAGCTTTAAGGTGGATCTACAGTCACAATTTTTTTCTTTTATAATTTTGTCAATGACCTCTGACTGTTTTTACTGATATTCATGACCCCATTAGGGAATTTTCCCCCTCATTGCTTGACTAGGAGTATAAGTGGAAGTAAAAATCTTCCTTTCACTCAACAGCATGTTGAGTGAAAAAAAAAGATCCGATTCCCCCATCCACACATTCAAGGTGGAGGTGGGGATCACTCCCGTCGTGGTATTGTGTTCTGATGGTGGGAATCCTACCCTGCCGTCAGAAGATACAGATTGGTGTTGTCAGCCATAGCTGGTGGCACTGATCAGTTGGTAAAAACCCAACAGGTCAGTTGTACAGAAGTTGGTTGGTACAACCAGGGTGTCCTTCATTGATCGAAATTCAGCCAGTGCCTGCTGAACCGGCTGAACTCCATATGGCCAGATTCAAACTGACTGGGTTTCTATTTGGTTTATTATTGTTCTGTCATAGGACAGGATGTGAAGAAATCTCTCCTATGCTGACAACGTTAGCCTAAAAATTAATTTGACAATGGACCCAACCCTTTTTCATCTCTCGTCTCTTTTATCATTTTATCATCATTTCTATGATGGGTTGGGAAGGGAATGGTTAAAGTTCAAGTATATTTGTTTTCCCTAGGTTCTTACCCCCATATATACACAGATAACATATTTTTAATAATATCTACTTGTTTTAATTAAACATTTTTTTTTATTACCAGTGATGTAATAACTGGGCTTCTATTTACAATGGAGGCTGGTGGGAGGGGCCATGGGGGGTTGTGCATAGCTTACTGAAAACATCAAAGAACCCGACCCCAGTACTCCTCCCAAGAGGGCCCTCAGCCCTGATGCAAAGAGTGGGAGGAGATATACAAATACCAAAATGCCTTGATGGGTGGGTGTCAGTCTGGAGGAGTGGGTGTTCCTAGGCAGGCTGTAAATGCATAGAAAATGCCCACGTGTGATGCTGAGCCTCTATGATTGAAATACCTGAAATCCAAGAAATAAAAGTGGTGGGCAAGGACAGACAGGCTGAGGGGGGAACAACCTAGAGGATGTTATCCTCTAAACAGGAAAAGAGGCGGGGCTCTATCTGACTTGCTGCAGCTTCTAATGCACATCGTGAAAACTTCATAGTTATGCCGTGAAATCAGAGTAACCAGTTTCCGTCCAATAGAGGAGCCTGTACAACTGTGCAGGACTGGAGGGAAGGCCGAAGTTCAGTTCTAAACTCCTGCCAAGTTTTTTTTTGTGTCCTATTGGGAAGATTCCACTTGACTTGTACACACAAGAGAACATCTCTCCTGTTCTAGCGGCAACACCAAATTTTGGATTTTCCCTGACTTACAGTGGTTACCAGGACAAATAGAGAGGGCAAAGCTTACTAGCGGGAACATAGACAGCAATAGAAAAAATCTTGTCTGATCTCAGAGGCTAAGCAGGGTTGTGCCTGGTTAGTAATCAGATGGGAGACTGCCTGGTGATCTCACCTGATCTTAGAGGTTAAGCCTGATTAGTACTTGAATGGGAGACCACCTGGTGATCTTGTCTTGGAGGCTAAGCAGGGTTGGGCCTGCTTAGTACTTGGATAGGAGACCACCTAGCCCAGTGATGGCGAACCTTGGCACCCCAGATGTTTTGGAACTACATTTCCCATGATGCTCAAGTACACTGCAGAGTGCACGAGCATCATGGGAAATGTAGTTCCAAAACATCTGGGGTGCCAAGGTTCGCCATCACTGACCTAGCCCTTCAGCAATAGGAAAAAAAAAAAACTGAAAGGGGTACTGACACTTTCCTTCTCTACCCAAAATAAAAACAAAATAAAAAAAAAACTTTGAGGATTAGATATATAAAACATGTCTCTGTTTTTTTATTTTTTTTTAAGAAGGTTTTTTTCTTTCCCTTTTCGTTTTTGTGGAAAACAACTAAACAAAAAGAATCCCAAGTGCAGGATGCCTCATTCATCATAAAGCACTGTCTGCAATGCCTCACGGCAACCAATAATTTTCAAAATGGCCTCGAACTAAAAGACAGCTGAAGACAGAAAACTTACCTCAGACTTGTGTTTTCTTGCTTCAAACTATTTGATAAAGGCCCGAATGCATTGTATTTTGCATGTAAATCAATTTGTATGAAATGTATTGAGTGGGTACTAAAGAAATTTGCAATTTTTATGCACCTACACCATGCAACTCGAGTCACCTGCGCAGAACTCTGACCTCAACCCAACTGAACACCTTTGGGTTGAACTGGAATGTCAGTTATGAGCCAGGTCTCCTCATCCAACATCAGAACCAGAACTCGCAAAAATTATTTTGGATCAATGGACACATATTACCCCACACACACAAATCTTGTGAAAAGCCTTCCTAGAAGACTGGAGGTTAAAGGCATGGCTAGAGGAACTTGAGTGGCCTGCGGAGAGCGCTAACCTTATTTCTACTGAACACCTTTGGGATGACTTGGAATACCCATATCTTGAGTGGCCTGCAGATAGCCTTAATATTAACTTCAATGAACACCTTTAGGTCTTCTCATCCAACATCAGAACCACAACTCACAAAAATTATTTTGGATCAATGGACACATAACCCCACACACAAACCTTGTGAAAAATGTTCCTAGAAGAGTGGAGGACAAAGACATGGCTTGAGGAACTTGAGTGGCCTGCAGAGAGCCCTGACCTTATTTCTACTGAACACCTTTGAATTGGAATACCCATTATGAGCCAGGTCTTGTCATCCAAAATCAGAACCAGAACTCAGAAAAACTCTTTGGAATCAATGGACACATATTCCAACACACATAAATCTTGTGAAAAGCCTTCCCAGAAGAGTGTGGGTCAAAGGCATGGCTTGAGAAACTTGAGTGGTCTACACAGAGCCCTCATCTTAACTTCACTGAACACCTTTGGAATATATTAGAATGCTTATGGTAATCCAAGTCTTCACACCCAACATCAGAACCAGTACATACAAATGCTCTTTTTGGCTGAAAAGGCACATATTCCCAGAGACACACCTCTTGTTAAAGGCCTTCCCAGAAGAATGGATGTCAAAGGCATTGCTTGAGGAACTTAGGTGGTCTGCACAGAGACCTGAACTTACCTCCGCTGAGCACCTTTGGGATGAATCTGATTTTGTCAGGTCCCCCGTCGGCGCTACTGGCTCCTCTCTCTCTAGAGCAGTGCCTCCAGAAAAAAAACACTTGTCCTGGGGGCACTGCTGCATGCTCACTTCCGAGTCGCTGCTCAATGCGTCCAAAAGACACATAGAGTCTTGGTTCGGCCCTGCCCCCCATGCCCTCTCCTCATCGGCTCACTGGCTGTGATTGTCAGCAGGGGGAGCCAATGGGCAGCCAGTGAGGAGGGAGAGTTCCTAGTGGCCGAGGCTACCGTGAACATTGCTGGATGGGAGGGAGCTCAGATAAGGATGGTGGGGGGCGCTGCACATAGAAGGTTTTTCAACCTACAATGCATGAAGGTAAAAAATGTTCAGCTTTTAGAACTACATTAAAGTTTATGGCCATACATGACAGCTAAGTCTACCGTTTCCTTTTCTTCCTGATACCTTCAACACCTCCCTTGAAATATGTAATCTGTTTATTTTGTCTTTAAAAATTAGATGCTACCTCTTGTTCCAAAAGTTTGTGGCCAATTGTTTGAGGGCATGTTAAAAATGGTGGGTGTGGTTACAAATTGCGGTATCATTTTTTGGGGTTTTTTCGGTGTGGTCAGAAGGGTGTCCCCAGATTTCAGTGTGTGTGAAATCAACCTCTACAGTTGAAGGCCTACTTTGATATGACTTCTATTACGATACATAGGACAGCAGATGTTTTCCTTTCGAATTTCCTTATCCACCATTAAAAAACATGCAAATCATATGGAAAAAAAAAATCCCAAGAAACATTTTAAACATTTATTTATTGCTGACATAGAAACACAGTTAAAAAGGTAACATGACATCTGAAGTGAAGACTACAGATAATGTATTCAAGCCCCATTAGAAGTAACATTTATGTCTAGGTAAATACATGCAGCTCGGAGCTCTGAGTGCCACAGGAGAATTCTATATACTTATATGAAAAGAGACAGGAGGGGAGGAGGTGGGGGGTACACTTTGTATTAGAGACCCTCAGGGGGGTTCTTCTTGAACCATTACCAGTTTGGAAAGTGAAGTGGATTCTCTTCTTTTTTTTTTTTTCTGCACATTTAAAAACATTTTATTAAAGAAAATACATTGGGGACAATATCAAAAAATTGCAACTCTACTTATTTGCTGGGCACAGAGAAAAAAAAAATAAAAAAATTAAAAAACAATAGCTATTTCAGCATTCATCTGATCCCTTGACAAGTGGAAAATTCTAGAAGCGTACAAGATAAATACAGCATTTACAGCGGGATAAATTACAGTATTTTACGCCAACATTTGTTTGTAGGTTATATAAAACAGCTTACATAGAGACAGCACGCTACCCAACCAATATTTACACAATTTCTTTATTTGTATGTGCGTGCATATCTATCTTTTTTTCTCTCCCTCTCCTCCAATCTATATAGATTTATATCCTATAACAAAAGAATCTCCACAATAGGTGTATCGATATTGTAAAAGTTCCAACCCATATATATCTGGCTTGTACTCTATGGTCAGAGACAAGCCAGGATCAGTCAATGCTACAGCATACACAGATTTTGTGCTCTTTCAACCTTGTGGTAGCATTTCGGGGAAGGCCCTTTTAGGTTCCCGTATGACTGTGCCCCTGTGCGTGAAACCAGCTCCATAAAGACATGGTTTGACCAGTCTGGTGTTGAGGAACTCAAACAAGCCTACAAAGAGCTCTGACCTCAACCCTACTGAACATCTTTGGGATGAATTGAAACACCAATGCATGGTTTGACCAGTGTGTGTGGAGAACTCCAATTGCCTACAAAGAGCCCTGATCTCAACCCTACTGAACATCTTTGGGATGAATTGAAACACCAATGCATGGTTTGACCAGTGTGTGTGGAGAACTCCAATTGCCTACAAAGAGCCCTAATCTCAACCCTACTAAACATCTTTGCAATGAATTGTGAGCAAGGTCTTTTAGTCCAACATCAGAACCTGAACTCACAAAATCTGCACAAGACGAGCTCCAAAATAATGTGGAAATTCTTCCCAGAAGAGTGGTAGCTATAGTAGCCAGGAAATTGGCTTAGCTCCGTATTAACGGCTATGGTTTTGTAATGGGATGTCCAACAAGCTTATATGGGCTACAGATCGGAGAAGGACCTTTTCTTTTCCAGCATGAATGTGCCCCTGTGTACAAAGTCAGCTCCATAAAGACCTGGTTTGATCAGCTTGTTGGGGAGAACCTCACAGAGCCCTGACCTCAACCCTACTGAACACCTTTGGGATCAATTGGAACAATGATTGAGAGCCAGGTCTCCTCATCCAGTTTCAACACCTGACCTCACAAATGTTCTTTTAGCTGGATAAACACAAACTCCCACAGCCACACTCTCAAAATCTTGTGGAAAGCCTTCTCAGAAGCGGCCATGGTTTTTAAAAGCGTTTTTCAACATAATGTTGAACTTGGCCCTTGGGGTGATTGCCAATTTCAGGAAGAAATATTTAAGGGATACTAGGCTTTCAATACATGGTCATTCCATCCAATGCAAATATGTTTCAAACAAGCTTCCTGGATCTGGTAAGGCAGCTTATAAAACAGTGATAGCTATAGCAGCCAAAAATTGGGTTAGCTCCATATTAATGGCCATGGTTTTGTAATGGGGGGTCCAACAAGCTTATATAGGCTACAGATTGGAGAAGGACCTTTTCTTTTCCAGCATGAATGTGCCCCTGTGTACAAAGTCAGCTTCATAAAGACCTGATTTGACCAGGTTGTTGGGAGAACCTCACAGAGCCCTGACCTCAACCCTACTGAACACCTTTGGGATCAATTGGAACATTGATTGAGAACCAGGTCTCCTCCTCCAGTTTCAACACCTGACCTCACAAATGTTCTTTTAGCTGGATGAACACAACTCCCACAGCCACACTCTCAAAATCTTGTGGAAAGCCTTCTCAGAAGCGGCCATGGTTTTTAAAAGGGTTGTTCAACAGAATGTTGAACTTGGCCCGTGGGGTGATTGCCAATTTCAGGAAGAAATATTTAAGAGATGCTAGGCTTTCAATACATGGTCATACCATCAAATGCAAATATGTTTTCAAACAAGCTTCCTGGATCTGGTAAGGCAGCTTATAAAACAAGCAGGCCTTCCTTGATCAGAGTATTTTTGAGTCCATTCAAGTCCTCCTTCCATTTATCTAAGACCAGATGAGGGCAAAGTGGTGTGCCCCCCTAGTGATACAATAGAGATGGGCTCGGACGTATTTGGGTTCCTAGTCCCAACCCACCTGCCCAATCCTGTCAGGAAGCTGACACTGCACACCACTAATCACAGGCAGTGAGACATTTCCCAATCTGTGCAGCTGCGGACCGGGAAATGTCTGTGATTAGCAGTGTGCAGTGTCAGCTTCCTGGCGGTCTCAAGCAGGTGGGTTGGGACTAGGAACCCGAACATGTCCGAGCCCATGCCTGGTCTACACTTTGGGTGATAGTTGAATGGTTGTTGCTGGGACATAAACAGAATTCACCAAAAGTTTGTGAACACCTGACCAGCACCTCTACATTACATGGCCAAAAATATATGAACAGCCTTTCAAATACTGTATCCCCAGATAGCAAGCTATTGAGCTGCAAGTTTGAAAATGATAAATAAACAATACTTTCGCGCCTGTGGTGCTTAGATGCTGAATACAGTAAGTGTGAAAAAACAAAAAAACAAAAAAACACACAAAACCTCAAAAAAATATCAAAAAAATATATACAAATACAAGCAGCTCCCCTTATTTTGAATGGAACAATCAAATAAGTAATGGTATGCAGTAGGGGGCGCTAGAGACCTGAAGAGATGTATGTATTTGCCAATAGGTACACACACTAGCTAAATCAACCGCAGTGAATTAAATAGTGCTAATTGTGCTAAACTAAATTATATCAAATACAAATTGCAGTAATAAATAATAAATCAACAAAATTCTTAGTGCAAGTGAAAAAATTAAAATCGTGATGTATGATAGTCCCAATCCATTGCAAAAAACCGAGCAAAACAGTTGAAACCAACATCAAAGCAGACACATGGGTCTTCAAAAATGCGTCCCTGAAGACGTTCACAAACGAAACGTACGTCGGAGCGGTACGTGGTCACATGTCCAGAGTCGTCCCACCTACTTCCGGATTGGCTGGTTGGCTGGACGCACGGGGTGGAACGCACGCCGCATGTGCGATGTGATGCGAAGGGTTCCTGACTCCACTCACCCTGACATGCGAGCAGTCCCAGTGCCGGGTAGGCACCGATCAATGTAAGAGGCCAATTGGCTATTTTATTGTTCTCCAATTTTATACATTAAACGGTTTTACGCTATGAAGATTCCCTTTTGTTTTTCACATTTCCTATCCTGAATGAATGGGACGGGAGGGATCTATGCCTAAAGCACCATCCAGCCTTCCAGCCTTCATGTGAACAGGCACAATCCTGTACAAGCACTAATGACTTTCTTTTTAGTTAAAGAAGTCATTGGTATCTGGTAAGCAGATATCTATTACCTTCAGGTGTTTTTTCCTCTTGGGTGACGGAATCTATATATCAACGCAAGAATTGTTGCATTTTTGAAGACCCATGTGTCTGCTTTGATGTTGGTTTCAACTGTTTTGCTCGGTTTTTTGCAATGGATTGGGACTATCATACATCACGATTTTAATTTTTTCACTTGCACTAAGAATTTTGTTGATTTATTATTTATTACTGCAATTTGTATTTGATATAATTTAGTTTAGCACAATTAGCACTATTTAATTCACTGCGGTTGATTTAGCTAGTGTGTGTACCTATTGGCAAATACATACATCTCTTCAGGTCTCTAGCGCCCCCTACTGCATACCAAGTTTGAAAATGACTTGCTAAGCTATTGCTAGACTTGCCAGGCTTCACAAGTTGGTTGCACAATTGCAGCAAGTCCACATTGCATGACTCCAGATCAACTTTTTTTGCAAACATTCTACAAGTTCTGCATCAGTTATGCTGTGCAGCAGTCATCCCACCACAGGGGTCACTGTGACTTGCAGAGTAGCTGTGACTTGCAGAGCTCTTGCTGTAAACTTGCAGAGCTCTTGCTGCAGACCCACCACTGCAACTTTTCTCTTGCTAGAGACTTGCCACGCAAATCATTGCTACAAATTGGAAAAGTGTCAACTAGAACTTGCCAGCTCTGCAAGTGTACAACCTGCCAGTTATCCTTGCTATCTGGGATTGAGTTCAGGTGTTTTCAGTAAAGGGCACGGTTAATACTACAAACCTGGCCCCTTCACTCCACCTATCCACCCCTCCCCCTGTCGCTCGATCGATCGCCCGCTCGATCGCCGCTTTGCTCGCCTGCCGCCCGCTAGCCCAGCACTTACCCCACCCAGGCTTTGGTGGCTTCCCCCCTGCATCTCCTCCCGAGTCCCAGCGGTCGCTTCTCCTCCCGGCCAATCTGGTTTTAGGACTCCCGGCCAATCGGCTAGCAGGACACGCTTCTTGATTGGCCCGGGAGGAGAAGCAGGAAGACATTAGCGAATAATAATTCGCTAATGTCACGCAAGTGGGTGGGCTGCGCCCCCAAGCCCAGCCTTTTTGAAGCCAATTAGAGCCTCAGGCTCTAATCATGTGTTTCAAAAGAAAATAAAAACCCCACATTGAAATCCACCCGTCCGGCACCCTGCATGGAGATTAGGGGCCGGGGCGCATGGATTAGGGGGGTGCAGCCCCTGCGCTCCCCTTATGGATGGGCCGCCACTAGAGACAACCCTAAAGTAACAGACATGATTCTGGAAAAGAATGTCCAACAAGCTGATATTGGTGTGATGGTCAGGTGTCCACCAACGCATTGGCCATATCATGAATAGTCTTTCAACTTTTACCAGGAGCACTTCTGCGTAAAATCATTCTCCTTTGACTGTCTTCTCCTACAAAAAACCATTACGGTGATTTTGAGATCTGGGATTCTCCAAGCTCCAATGTAGGAGCCTTGTAAATGAACCTACAGTACCTGAAATGACTTCAAAATTGAATAACTTTTATATGCTGAAGCACGCTTAATATTCATGTGTGCATCGGTGCCCATGAACAACCAAATCATTTGCATTCTTGTTTTATAAAACGTACCTGACGTTATGCAAAGCAAATTCATTTTTTGTTTATCGCCGCATAAAAATAAAGAAATCGTGAAAATGACGCCCTTCTCTAAAAACCATTAAAACACTTTTTTTTTCTGTATTTTTTTTTTTTTTTTACATTGTGTTTTCTATTCGGTCTAAAAGCTCTTATGTTTATCTGAGTCTATGACATTTTTGAGTTTTGTATGCACTAAACGAAGACAAACTTGATGTACTATATACAGTATACAAACTAAACCATGTAAAACAAGTGCCCTGTGCTCTATTTCATCCATACGTGAAGTTACTTGAAGCGTTTGCTGGATATTATTGATTAGTCGTGGTAAATAAAACTATCTGAGTCGAAAAAAAAAAAAAAATGGACAGTCTTCTACCGTATAGTTAATCCATTTAACGAATAGCAAGGCTAGTATAGAGATTGATTCTAAACTAAAATACCAGGGTTGGTTTAGCAGTCATTGGTGTGAAATTTACATATATGTGTTTATGAAAACATGGTAATAGGGTGAAATCACGCTTAAACCCATAATCTATTTTTCAGTATGTGCATTGTGTACAGTTTTCTTAAGCTCAGCTCTAGGAGCTACAACAAAGTTTCTTACCTAGAGGGCTTGCCGGTCATAGCATTTCCTGTTGCAAACTGACAACACTTAGCCGTTGCCTTGTGTTTAGCAGCAAGCGTTGTCACCTTGCTGTATGGTCCTTCAGTTGGTCATTGAGCTATCTATAGATATTTTAAAATAGGTGGCCCACCTGAAGAAGCTTGTGCAACAGGGGGACAACGCTGCTGCTTTTTGGTCAATCAGCAGTTAAGCGTTATCAACCTACCAAGAAGCCTAGGAAAGGAGCTTGGCAACAGATTTAAAAAAAAAAAGGATTTGCTTAAAGCTGAACTCCGGAATCAGCAAATATTGCCTAAACCCATTCATCACCACGTGTCGTCTTGTCTTCTTCTTGAACCTTGGTCTGCTTTGTGTATTTCTTCCAGGTCTGTGCAGACTTTTCCTTTTCCTGTAATAAAGACCGCTCACTGCTGCCCCCTCTCACTCTCTCTCTTTGTGCAGGGTGACCGGTCTTGTCTCCACCTCCATCCTGTAGATTTCTACAGTGGGTGGAGCCTACAGTGGGTGGAGCCACCACCCTCTTCTCTCTGCAGAGGCTATGTACAGCACAGCGATGATGATGTCACCGCTATTCTTAAAAAAGTAATACTTGGACTTGCAAAGGCTTTTGGAGCACACAAAGTGGGATTACTGTATATCCTTTGTATTTATTTTTTTGTAGAATATATTTAAGTAAAAATATTTGCTACCCCCTAGTTCAGATTTAAGAAAACGGTTTCGGTATGAAAAATAGATTTTGGGTTTACATTACTTTAATGTCAGTATTTATTAAGAGATGGATTAAAAAAAATAATATTATACATCTTTGTGCGCAATTTTGGACACAGAAGGTAAAGAGACATGTTTGTTGGTTTTCTTACCACAACCTCTGCAATGGACAAACATGAAAAAAATATTTATTTGTGGAATTTTTAATGCACAGTTCCTCTGTGTTTGTTGAACTTAGTTATTACGTTGAGCGTTCTGCTTGTAGGTCAAGGATTCAGCACATGCAATACGACCTTAGAATATTCCTGAACTAGAAACATTGTTTGAAGTAGAATGGGAAAACATTCTGAGAGCAAGAAGTAAAAGCCTGAAATACTTGGAGACTTCCATCGGAGGGGAGTTACTTGGTACTAACTCGCAGGGTAGTCACATTTTTTAGACATACAACATTTTGTGTGTTATTTCTTACAATCTAATACATTTGAAAAAAAAAAGTAATTGTGCGTTAAAAATAAACTCCAATACTTACTAAAGTTTTAAATTCCTGACGTGTGACAATATACAACAACAGTACAATTTTTCTCATTAAAAAAACCTTCTGGGAGCACCAATCCAGTGACTTTGCCTAGGCTGAGATGATGTCATCAGAAGCATTTCCCCAGTCTCCTTCCCTCTAGTGACTTTGCCTAGGCTGAGATTATGTCATCAGTCTGCTGCAGGCAGGAGGAAGCCTTTCCCCAGTCTCCTTCCCTCTAGTGACTTTGCCTAGGCTGAGATGATGTCATCAGTCTGCTGCAGGCAGGAGGAAGCCTTTCCCCAGTCTCCTTCCCTCTAGTGACTTTGCCTAGGCTGAGATGATGTCATCAGTCTACTGCAGCCAGAAGGAAGCATTTCACCAGTGTCCCCCCCCCCCCCCCCCCCCCCATCCCAGTGATTAGACTGCAACATTGTATTGCAACAGAGTTTACAGTCAACTTAGCTTGATACATCAGTTATTTTTATTGATTGTGTTCTGCTAACCCATCTTGTAATGTGGGGGCCAGTATTCCCAAACACACCTTTATCAGGCCCCTTGTCATCTCTTAAATATAGAAGATCAGATGAGAAAGGAACATCAAATGGAACAGATTCAAATCTGCCTTGAAGCTTTGAGTAGGACTGGTGATTAGTCATGAGCCAAGGTTGGGCCCCAACCTACTGGAAGCTATCCCATGATAGAAGGCTGCCAGCCCAATCAGCTGTGGCTGGGGAATTCCTCAACCAGCAGCCGCATGGGTGATGGCAACATGATTGACCTAATATGACCATGGGTGATGGCAACATGATTGACCTAATATGACCATGGGTGATGGCAACATGATTGACCTAATATGACCATGGGTGATGGCAACATCATTGACCTAATATGACCATGGGTGATGGCAGTATGATTGATCAAATGTGACCATGGGTGTTGGCAACGTGATTGACCTAATATGACCGTGGGTGATGGCAACATGATTGACCTAATATGACCATGGGTGATGCAACATGACTGACCTAATATGACCACGTGGCCATATCTGGACAATGTCGTTGACCAAATATGGCCATGTGGCCATATTTGGTCAAAGATGTCACCAGCATCACCTCCCCCTTTGTTTCAAGCAGTTCTGGGGTGGTGACTTCTCCAGCCAATTGGGCTGCTGGCCTGCTATCATGTAACAGCTTCCTATGGGTTTGGGCTGATATGGGTTTTCGGGATGAACCTTAGCTCATCGCTACCGGTGATATATCAAGCAGAGGCAGAGAGGTAGTTACACAGCACAAGCTTCAGGAAGCAGACTCATCTATTCCACATGAGAGGACATCTCTGGAATCTGCTGAAGTGCGTTATAAGCGTCATAAACACAAACTCAGATTAAGGTAAATTGGTTTAGCTGTAGCACAGATGCAGGGTTAACTGGATGCCATTTGTAGCCTGTAAATTGCTTTCACCTATCTCCTTGAATGTCTTTCCAGGTTTGTTCTCTGCAGAGGTTGCGTTAGTGCATTTCAATTCAGTTCATTGTCAAAAAAAACAAACAAAAAAACATGCAATTCGACCAGGAGTGCCCAAACTTTTGTGTTTCTATGAATATATGGGAATCTGAAGAATTGATTGTCACTATCCTATTCTAAGTAACATTGATATGAATTCTATTTTCAGCCATTAGTGGTAAAGCAGTGTTTGACTCCAGCCTTTGGTGGCCTCCAGCAGTGCGTGTTTATCAAGATTTTAGGCAAAGCATGGCCTAGGTAATTGAAAACATTAAAACGTAATTACAGCTTTGCTTTCAAAACTGTTATTCCACCCTTCCAGCCTTGAGCAACAAGAAGCTACAACACAACTCTGTACCTGCAGGCAGCACCAGCCATGGTCATACAGACTGGGACTGGCACAGTGCTGTCTCCAGCAGCCATGGATGGCTTTGCCAAGATAAAGATGGTGGAGGTGGGTACCATGGCAGGTCGACTGTTATTTATCATAAGCCAGTTCACCAAAGACCTCACTTTCTCAGGTCTTTGGTCCAATTCAGTTGTGTTGGGTGTAGCTCTGAAGTAAAGGCCCGTGTTAATGGGCTTTGGGCTTGTGTCAATGGCTTCAGTTTGAGACGCTTATGAGATCAATTAAAATTGCATTTCTATAGACTTGCCTGGACAGAGTGTAAAGGATGAGAGCACCACACGTTTGTAACTGTAAACACATGACCTATTATAAAAGGTATGAGATACTGTAAAAACCCATATGTGAATACATGGGTTTTACAGCATACCATAACTTTATAATTGGTCGAGGGTTTATAGTTTTTAGATCTTTTTTTATATTCTTTTATATTATTTTATTTCTCAGCCCTGATGAAGGGGAGTTTTTAGCCCCCGAAATGTGTTGGGTTTATCTTCTGACCTTTTATTAAAATGAATGAACTTTCACTGGACTTTTAAAAAACTTGTGGTGCTCTCATTTTTCAGGAACCCCTCGAGATACCCCTTAGGACAGAGAGCTGCCTCTTAGAGCTAGAGGTAAACTTTAGATTTTACCTACTGTATCGCTGGGTCCAGTGCTCCAACAACATGTCTTCCATAGACTTGCATGGTCATACAAAACCTGCTTGAAGCAAACAAACACCCATTGACACAAACCCTAAGTCTTACTGATATAAACAAGGATTATCATTTTCCAGAATGTTGGAATAACAATCTTGGTAGTGAAACTGCATTTATCCTTTAATAGCTTAAAGAGTAAAGAGAATTGGGGCGCTGGCCTCTCTCTGTGGTCTCCTCAGCCTTAGGGGTACATTTTTGCCCCATATATCAAGAGTAAAATACACTTGAGGCGTTGGGTTTTGAATTAGCCATCATCTAATTGTAGATGAGAGTAAGCTTTCGTTTTAATTTGCTTTAATTTGTCCGCTCAAAAAACAGTGCGGGGTCAGTTTCACCAGGAGGGTGCCTCCTGACTTGAGAAATGAGAAAAAAGTTGGTGCACCAGATGATCACATCAAATGTCCATTCAGCTTTATTCCTAATTAGGAATTGACAATAGGTTCACAAGCAGTAGCCAACGTGTTTCAAGGGCAAACGTATTCCCTTTTACGAGGGCCTGGGCTTCTTTGCCTAAACTCTTACATGAACCTTAGTACAAATAGTCCATCAAAAGACAAGCATAGAAGCCATTGTAAATGCTTATCTACTTAAGGCACAGAACCATTGTAAAATGTTTGTCTACTGAAGGTGATCCCCTTCTAGAGGTTGTACTATAGTCTATATGGGAGTTCTGGCAAAGAAGCCCAAGGAGGATACTTTGACCCAAAACACATTGGCTACTACTTGTCATATTCAAAAATAGAGCAACATAGACATTGTTCTAGCAAATAAGCCCAAGTCTTGATGAAGGGGGGTACTTTGGCCCAAGGCGCATTGGTTGCTCCTTGTCGTATTCAAGAATAAAGCAATATGGACATTGTTCTAGCAAATAAGCCCACGTCCTGTTGAAGGGGGGGGGGGGGGTATTTAGGCCCAAAATGCATTGGCTACTACTTGTCATAGTCAAGAATAGAGCAATACGGACATTGTTCTAACAAAGAAGTCCAAGTCTCGATGAAGGGGGATACTTTGGCCCAAAACGCTTTGGCTACTATTTGTCATAGTCAAGAATAGAGTAATATGGACATTGTTCTAGCAAAGGAGCCCAAGTCTGTATTTTAGTCCAAAATGCATTGGCTGCTACTTGTCATAGTCAAGAATAGAGCAATATGGACATTGTTCTAACAAAGAAGCCCAAGCCCTGTTTAAGGGGGTCACTTTGGCCCAAAACCTATTGGCTACTATTTGTGATAGTCAAGAATAAAGCAACATAGACATTGTTATAGCAAAGAAGTCCAAGTCCTGATGAAGGTGGGTACTTTGGCCCGAAATGCATTGACTACTACTTGTCATAGTCAAGATTAGAGCAATATGGAGTTTGTTCTAGCAAAGAAGCACAAGAATAAAGTAATATGGACATTGTTCTAGCAAATAAGTCCAAGTCTTGATGAAGGAGGATACTTTGGCCCAAAACGCTTTGGCTACTACTTGTCATATTCAAGAACAGAGCAATGTGGACATTACTCTAGTAAAAAAGCCTAAGTCCTTAGGAAGAGGGATACTTTAGCCAAACTGCATTGGCTGCTACTTGTCATAGTCAAGAATAGAGCAATATGAACATTGTTCTAACAAAGAAGAAGAAGAACAGGCCCTGTTTAAGGGGGATACTTTGGCCCAAAATGCATTGTCTGCTATTTGTCAAATTAGCCCAAGTCTGTATTTTGGTCCAAAATGCATTTGCTGCTACTTGTCATAGTCAAGATTACAGCAATATGGAGATTGTTCTAGCAAAGAAGCCCAAGAATAGAGTAATATGGACATTGTTCTAGCAAATAAGCCCAAGTCTTGATGAAGGAGGATACTTTGGCCCAAAACACTTTGGCTACTACTTGTCATAGTCAAGAATAGAGCAATATGGGCATTGTTCTAGCAAAGGAGCCCAAGCCCTGATGAAGGGGGATACTTCGGCCTGAAACCCATTGGCTACTACTTGTCATAGACAAGGATAAAGCAATTTGAAATTTGATGTGATCATCTGGCACTCAACCATTTTCCCATATATGCAAATGGAACTGACTTATTCCAGTTCCAGTTCCAGGCCCGCAAGTCAATACATTCAGCTCTTGCTCCCCAGACCACCATTTAATTGACTCTCGTAGAGATGGACTCATTGACAACTACACAGCCAACACTTTAGAATCCCCTTCCTAGACAGAGGAGGACAGAGGGGGACACAGAGAGATACTCTTTCAACTGGTAAAATGCTGACCAATTCTCTTTTACTGTAAGGTTAGAAGAGTGTTTGCACATAGAGAGATTTTCTTCATTAAATAATTACATTTCGAACTTTTTGAGATGACTTAAAAAAAAACCCATCATAGCTTTCTTAGTAAATCTTCCTTACCTTGTCACATGAGCAAAAAAAGGAGAGCTCCACTCCAAAAAGTTTCCCCTGTGCACATGGGACAATGGTGGAGGGACCCCCATGAAAAGCTATGTCAGGCTCAGCAAATGCATGCTGTGTTGTTCAAAATCTCAGCGCTCTCCTGGTTTTTTGTCTTGAAAATCTTTTTGCTTAATTCAAAATGATATCATTAAAGTAAATCTGACACAAACATGAGCAATTCAAAACTAGCATATGATTAAAAGATAGAGAAAAGAGGTTCAGTTCAGTAAACCATTGTATGCCAATAGGATCAGCGGCTCCAGAGATAGATACAGCTGAGATATTATTAAAAATGTACTTTTTTTTAGAAATATCAAGCTTGATCATACATGGTGTTAAATCTGTGCTTTGCCCATGCAGCCAGCATACCCAACTACCCTTTGCTTCTCCACTGCTCTGCAGGAGAAAAGAAAAGGATGAAAGATCCAAGTCATTATGTTCAGAGCTTACACAGGAAAAGGATACTGTCTTTCCTGGTACCTGGTTCCTTAATTGGAGGTACTGACTTATTTGGGGTGCTTTTGTGTGTGTGTGGAAGGCGGGGGGGGGTTGTTATAAATGTAAACCATATATCCAAATGTAAGTTGGCCTCCCTCCAATTGATTGAGTTCAGATGTCTCTGGTGAAGGGTACTGGTAACACTACAGCATGGAATAGACAATTGTAGGCTTCCAACTTTATGGCAACAGTTCGGGAAAAAAAATCATTTCCTGTTCCAGCATAGCTGTGCCCCTGTTTACAAAGTCAGCTCATGAAGACATGGTTTGACCAGTTTGGTGTCAAGGAACTCGCGTGTCCTACAAAAAGCCCTGACCTTAACCTTGATGAACACCTTTGAGATTAACTGGAATGCCGATAGTGAGCCAGGTCTTCTCATCTAACATCAGTACTTGGCCTCATAAATGGGCACAGAGGCTCACAGACATGCTCCAAAATCCTGTAGAATGCTTTCCTAGAAAAGCTGTTGTAGCTACAAAAGGGAGTCAAGTCCATATTGATGGCTATGGTTGTGTAATAGGAGGTTAAATACGCTCATATGGGTTACAGTTCGGTGAAGGCCCCTTTCTTGTTCCAGCATACCTATGCCCACTTGTACAAAGCCAGCTCCATAAAGACATGGCTTGACCAGTTTCGTGTGGAGAAACTTGAGTGTCCTACAAAGACCTCATCCCTGCTGAAATGGGATCAAGTCCATATTAATGGCTATGGTTGTGCAATAGGATGTCCAAAATGCTCATAGGGGTTACAGTTTGGAGAAGGCCATTTTCTGTTCCAACATGACTGTGCCCCTGTGTACAAAGCCATCTCCATAAAGACATGTTGTGACCAGTATGGTGTGGGGGAACTCAAGTGTCCTGAACAGAGCCCTGACCTCAACCCCACTGAGCGCTTAAATTGGGATGAACTGAAATGCCAGTTGTAAGCCATGTCTTCCCATCCAACATCAGTTCTCGATCTCACAAATTCTCTTTGGACTAAATGGGCACAAAATCCCCCACACACACTCCAAAATCTTGCGGAAAGTCTTAACAGCCTTAACAGCTGTAATGGAGGGGACTCCCTATTAGTGCTCATGGTTAGGGAGAAGGATTTCTAACAGATGCCCAGAAATGTTTGGCTATATAGTGTATAAAGATTGTCACCTTGAACTAGTATATCTGCCCCTTGACAAAGAGACCCCGTGTGGTCTCAAAACAATGGTGAACTGCATTTTGCTAAAATAAAAAGCTTCTTTTATTGAATACTTCTTGGAGACTCGAGCTTTAAAACTCTTTCTCACTTTGAACATTTATCAGTGACATACTTTACGCATGATGCACAGTTGGGATTATATAATTACTTGGTCTTTCAGGTACCCAGCAGCACATCAGGGCAGGGAGGTCATTGAGTTACCTGCTCTCTATCCCTAGAATTGCTTGGCATTGATCTTCCCTGGTGGCTGAACGGAAGTTGAGTAAACCCTGTATGGGCAAAGCACAGGTTCCTTTTAAGTCTCCCTATTGGTCAGCGGGGCTACCCAACACTGTAAAGACCAACGAGGAGGCTTCAGATATGCTACAAGGCAGATCCAACTCAGCAATTAGCACAATAATCGGATTTCATGATCATACTGAACATTCTGAGATGCAGTCCTTACTAAAAGTAGCCTCTGCGTATTCGTTTTATTGTCATATGCTCAGTTTGCATTGCCCAGGATGATGAAAGGTTTACTTTAAGACCCTTTTCCCTCAACAACAGCTAATTTTTCTTACTTGTGATGCTCATGTCATGTCATGTATGTTCTCTCAAAAGAATTTCAGCTAAAAGCAGGCATCAAGAGGTATCTTTTCAGGGCTACCCATAAGTCGCCCAAACCTCCGAGGTACACTTCCTGCAATGTAAGCATCTCTCTTGGTAGAGGGATACAAGGGGTATGCAAGAATCCTGACAGTAGCCATCGTATGGCACAGAGTGCCTGTTAGTGGTCACTGTATGGCCACCCATACAATGGCCTCCCATTTTATGGATCCCCCCCCCCCCCCCCCCCCAAGCTTAGGGGCCCAGTGGTAAAGTAAACCAAAATGCATAACATACCTCAGTGTCTACTTTTCTACTTTTACCTGTTAATGCTCACCTTAGCAGTAACAGGGTAGAATGAACTTCCTCCACTCCAGAAGTCCCAATGAGAGGAGCATGAGACACCGCTCTACCAACCCGATGTGAATGGCCCCAGCCAGTGCTACTCCACCGGCCACGCCCCCTGATGTGTTTCTCCCCACCCACCGGGGCTTAGTCATAAAAGTTTCTAAGTTCCGGCAGGGCAGTGTTGGGAGCCTTGGGCTTCTTCTAGTGGTGCTACATGCTTTCTAAGAACTTCCTCTGCTGCCACAAATGCTTAGGGTTTGTATTCTTGAGGCGTTAATATAAAAGAGTTCATTAACACATGTAAATAATTGCAGTTTGTACAAACACCTATCTCACCTTACTCTAAAAGGAAGGTTGGAGAAAGATAATAACTGCACTGCTTGGGGCCAGAAAGGACTGAAGCTTCGGAACATTGGTGTGTAGAGTCATATATACATCATACATTTTCATTTCACACCCTTATGTATTTTACATACTGTACGCTTTTGATTTATTATTAAGCTGTGACTATGTACATCTGACACACAAGTATACACAGAAAGGGCCGCTAGGTACACTTCAGAGCTGGTGCTCATTTACAAAGATAGAATTACTTCCTGAACTGGGCGCCGAGCCTGGCGTGAAGTTTGCCAAGGGAATCACTTTGACGGGGTCGTCAATGGAACAGTGTCTCTCGCATGTATTGTAAAACTGGGGTCTTGAAACCCCCTTGTCAATGTCATCCTTGGGCACAGGCCTTCCAAGGCTGTGCACCCCGTCCAGCCGTCCTCTTCCCCATCCTTGTTGAATGCCGAACGATGGCAAAGGCGGGTTGCACTGTTGGTACTGGGTCAAGGACGGCGGCATCCAGCAGTTGTCGGAGTGGCCTAAGATGAGGCACTCCTGGGTGCAGGTCTCCGATGCTTCCGCCAAGGCTTTCTGAAGGTTGACTTCAATGGCTAAAAAAAAAAAAAAAAATACAGCTGGTTAGATAACTATCATAAAAAGATGACTTCTTAAAATAAAACTTTTGTTTTGTACATCATGTCCAAAAGAAATATAAACTGCCTAAAAGTTTAACTACCTCTCCTAATAGCTGGGTGGGGGGTGGGGGGTCTCTTGACCAACACAGTGGTAGCCTCAGAGATACAGGTGATCGGCAAGGAACTCAAAAATGGGGCCACTGCCACCGTGGCGGGGGGCAAAGGGACAGGTTGACACACTTTACCCTTTCTCTGAGAAGATTGGAAAACTCTTCAACCACTTCAGTTCTCACCACCTGTACACCACCTATGGATCTGCTCTGAGCCCATTGACTCAGCAATAACCTTGTCACGAGTTAAGATAATAAAGTAGTGCAAATATTGTAATTCGCAGAACAAACAAGACTTTGTTTATAATTCAACCCATAGATTAAAACAAAACAAAAAACAAACAAAAAAAAATGACAAAACTCTTTGATTACTGTTAGGGTCGGTTCACACTGGGGCAACACGACTTCAGCGCGACTTTGCACGGCGACTTCAACGCGGCTTCGACGCGACTTCGACGCGACTTCATCGCGACTTTAGCAACTTTTGAAGACGCCTCCATGACAGGCGACTTCGCCTGTGGCCAATCAGCTCTCTGGGAGGGAGGGGGGGAGGGAGGGGTTTTCCCTGCAAAGTCGCTTGACTTTACAGAGAGATCCGACTTGGAGGCGACTTCCATAGATTTCTATGGTACAGGTCGCCTACCAAGTCGGATCAAAGTAGTACAGGGAGTACGCTCTGAAGTCGGAGCAACTTCAGTAGCGTCTATTAAGACGCTCCCATTCACTCCCATTCAAACTATTTCTGGGGCGACTTGGGGCGACTTGAGGGCGTACAAGTCGGATCCCAAGTCGCCCCAGTGTGAACCGAGCCTAAGTTTCAAAGAAAAAAAATTGTTATTGTAAATAAAAAGTGCAAGATTTTTTTTTATTTGAATGAAAAATTCAACATTTAATATTAAATAACAAACAAAAGGAATACTTTGTCAAAAAGTCAGAAAAATAATATAAGTTAAGGGGAAAAGGGGAGGAAGGAGTTAATTAAGGCTTGTTAGGGTACACTAAGGGGTTAAACAGGAACAAATTTTATTTATAAAAATACTTGTCAGGTTGCTTTAACCTATATTACCTGAAGAACAAAACTCTTCCCTTTGATTTGCAGATGACTGAGCAATGTTATTTTGTATCTCTGTCTACTGTCTAAGCAATGTTTATAAACAATGTTTCTTTGTATCTATCTCCTGACTCAACAATGTTTATAAACAATGTTACTTTATATCTATCTCTACTGTCTAAGCAATGTTTATAAACCATGTTTCCTTGTATCTATCTCCTGACTGAACAATGTTTATAAACAATGTTACTTTGTATCTCTCTATCTCCTGTCTGATCAACTTTTATAACCAATGTTACTTTGTATCTCTCTATCCCCTGTCTAATGTTTATAAACAATGTTACTTTGTATCTCTCTATCTCCCATCTGATCAATGTTTATAAACAATGTTACTTTGTATCTCTATATCTCCCGTCTGATCAATGTTTAAAAACAACGTTACTTTGTATCTCTCTACCTTCTGTCTGAACAATGTGTATAAACAATGTTACTTTGTATCTCTCTCTCTCTCTCTCTCTCTCTCTCTCTCTCTAAATCCCCAACGTTCCTATAATCCCTGAGGATAAATATCCCCCCCAGTGGGGACGGAGACAACAGTACCAATCTGATAGAGGTTCTTACCCCTCACATTTGTATTAAAAACTAAAAAAAAAAAAAAAAAAAAAAAACTGGAATTGGAAATAAATGAAATAAGACACATTCACATCTGTCTCAAAAAAGAACTGATAAAAGATTTGACACATTTTGTTATTTAAAATTATAAATGAGAATAAGGTGTGGGGACATGAAGTGCCAAACCTGATTCAATAAATGTTTCAAAAATGCACAAAGTTTTATATTTATAAAAAAGTATCTCTTTACAGAGACTACTGAACCCCATAACATCAGTACTAGCCCCCCCCCCCCCCCCCGGTGTAACGGTGCATTGTATAACTTTACCTCCACCCTCATACTGATTACTTTCCAATGGAAGACCGTTACATTGTATTTAAAGTGGTTGTAAATACTCAATTTTTTTTAAAATTATCATTAAAATAACAAACATGTTATACATACCTGATCTGTGCTGTGTTTTTTTTTCACAGAGCAGCCCCGATCCTTCTCTTCTTTAGTCCCCCTCCGGCGCTCCTGGTTTCTCCCTCCCTTGCCGAATGCCCCCTATAGTAAGCCACTTGCTACAGGAGGAGAGGGGGGGGGGGCACTTGTGCAGGCTCGCTCCGGAAGTCCTTTGTGTGTCTATTGAAACACAGAGCACAGCTTGGCTCCACCCCCTCCTCCCTTCTCACTGGCTGTACCAATGGCTCTCACTGGCTGTCTTTTAGCCAATTAGAAGGGGGAGAGCCCAAGAGAGGTTCTTCTCTAGTGCTCATCGCTGAGTGGAAGTTGGGCTCAGGTAAACATAAAGGGGGAGGGGGGAGGGGTAGCTGCATACAGAAGTTTTTGTTTTTTTTCTTTTTTTAAGTTAATTCAGAGAATGCATTAAAATGATTTTAAAGGTTTTCAGTATTGTTTTGTTTTTTTGTTTTCTTTAAATAATAAGCAAGTCATACTCTTCCCCTTGTATCTCTTTCACCCTATTTTAGATGAATACAATTTAATATATTGCACAGGGCGTACAGGACCCCAGAATTTTTGTTTAACCGATTCCCATCCGCGCTATAACCGAATGACGGCTACAGCGCCGACCTACATTGCCGGGAGGCCATCAGTAGACGTCCTCCCCTTTGCCCGCTCCCCGCACGCCCCCTACAGGGCGTGTGCGGCGCACACTGTGATCACCGAGTGTGCACCCCAACACATATACGTGTGTGTATATACTGCCGGTGTCAGAAGAGCTGTGGACAATGTCAGTAGGGCAGAGGTAGGTGTCAGTAGTTTTTATTTTTATTGTTTCATTATTTTTTTAAATTTTATTTTTTAAATTATTTTTTTAACATTTTTTTTTACTATTATTTTTAACAATTTTATTATTTTTAATTCGTTTTTTCCAATTTTATTTTTTGGAGCCCTAGTAGGGAGGATTTGGTAAAATATCACGGGTCTAAAAAGGGGCATCCACAGCATACAGGGTGATTAGGGTGTGCCCAGGCACGCCTGGCACACTCTGTGTGCATGCCTATGGAGACTCGGATGAATGAATGAATGACTTGTATAGCGCTGCAAATGCGAACTGAATCGCCTCAAGGATGATCACCGATCCCGGCCCCTTACCACATGATCAGCTGTCAGCCAATGAGCCCACCTTTTTTTTTTTTTTATAATTGTATTTTTTATTGGTTTTCAAAAATTAAGTACAAAGTTGTAATAAACGAGCATTACATTATCAATATATGTGCATTATACAGCAATCATAATAGAAAAAAGGAAAACAAAGTATAAAGTAACAAATATAGGTAACAAAAAGTGTTCACAGTAACAAAACACATAAATATAGTAGATCAATTCCCTATGGTGTGTATAATAAGCATAATATTGGAGGGAGTCTGGACCCTTGAGATCAGTTCAGGCCATATACACAGGTAGTATAAGGTTAAATTAAGATTAGGGTGAACCTGGTGACATGGGGGTCCCACGGTTCCCATATTTCAGTAAATTTGGAGACACAATCGTGTACCGAGGCTGTCAAAAACTCCATTGTCCGAATCTCAGCCACCAAGTGTAGTAATCTGGACCGTGGAGGAGGGGTATTGGATAACCAGAATAACGGGATAAGTCTTCTGGCGGCTAGTAATATCTAGGATATTAATTTGTTTGTCTTTTTAGATATCCCTGATGGAGGTAAGCCCAATAGATAGGTCAAGGGATCCACCGGAAGGGACACCCCGTCACCTTTTGTATAAGAAGATGTACATCACACCAAAAGGGTTGAATCAAGGAACACTGCCAAAAAATGTGGAACAGTGAGCCTATTTCAGTTCCACATCGCCAACAATGCTGTGAGACTGAAGGGTCATACTTATGAATTACATCGGGAGTTCTGTACCAGAACATGAGAATTTTAATGGTTGTCTCTCTCTGAGTGACACATTTGGAAGATCTAAATGTAGAGGACCAGATTCTATCCCACATCTGTATTGTAACAGGACGGCCCACTAGATGAGACCACCTGCGCATATAAAGATGTCTCTGTGATGGGAAACGACTCATGGAGGATACTATATATACAGGGAATTAAATGTAATTGATGAGGGCCTTGGGCACACAGATATTCAAAAGTAGTAGGTTTATCTAGAGTTAGGGATGGTGATTTAGAATGAAAGAAATGTCTAATTTGCATATAGAAGTGGAAAAGATGTGGTGGAAGGTCAAATTTCTCACTTAAAGTGTTAAAGGTACTGTATGTAGTTTCCTTGTTATGGGATGAACAAGGTTCCTGAGTTGAAAGAGATGAACATTCACCCATGGGAAAATCCTGCCCAAGGACATACTATCCGGAATGAGAGGGTTAAATAATACGTTTATAAGAGGGGAGCAGGGAGACATAAGGGAAAAACGTTTAAGGCAGTTACGCCATATATTTAGAGTCAGTATCATTGGTCCAGTACACTGACGTTTATATATAGGATCCAGAACAGGGGGAGCGCCCCAAACCAAGGATCCTGGGTGGACCGGGTACAGTACCCCCTTTTCAATAGCAGACCATTGGTTTGGTGCATGTAAGGAAGACCAAGAGGTAATGGCCCTCAGATGTGTAGCATAATAATATTTAGAGCTCCTAGACCTCCTCTGGATCTAATGGCAAACAACACTGAGCTTGCTATACGGTGCGCTCCGCCATTCCATATAAACTTTAGGAAAGTTCTGTGAAGTGCTTTTAATTGTGTGGCAGGTACAGCTACTGGGAGGGTTTCAAAATAATAAAGTAATCTAGGCAGTATAGACATTTTCAAAACATTAATTCTGCCTAAGAGAGATATGGGGTATTTGGTCCAGTTCGACAAAGATTTATTAATATCTAGTATCAGGGGAGGGAAGTTGGTATCATATAGGGAGGTATAAGAAGGGGTAAGTAATACACCTAAATATTTAAGAGAGGTGTTACACCATTTATAGGGGAAAGATTCTTTGAGTTGAGATATTAATGGCGATGGAATGTGTATAGGAAGGGCTTCAGTTTTAGAGGTGTTGATCTTGTACCCGGAAATAGCACTAAAAGAGTTCAATACTTTATGTAGTGAGGGAAGGGATATTAGCGGGTTAGTGATTGTGAGCAAAATGTTGTCTGCAAATAACGATAATTTATATTCCCCCTGTCTCATCACCACCCCACTGACATCCGGGTGAACCCGAATATATTTAGCCAGGGGTTCTAGGCACAAAATAAAAAGCTATGGCGAAAGGGGGCAGCCCTGTCGAGTTCCGTTTGTCATGGGAAAGCCAGGAGACAGGAAAGATGACATTTGTACTTGCGCAGAGACATTGGAGTATAAGGCTTCTAAGGCTGTTAAAAAAGGGCCGACAAAACCATATATCTTTAAGGTGGAGAACATATAGGGCCAACTTAGCCTGTCAAAAGCTTTTTGTGCGTCTAAACTCAGGATCAATGCCGGTCGGGAGGTTCTGTCCAGGAGGTCTATCAGATCTATTGTACGCCGGGTGTTATCTCCCAAGGACGAAACCTACCTGATCCCTGTGTATCAGTTTGGGGATGAATACAGAAAGTCTGGTAGCAATAATTTTAGTAAAAATCTTGTAGTCTGAGTTTAAGAGGGCTATGGGCCTGTAGTTATCCGGGAGAGAGGGGTCCTTTCCAGGTTTAGGAATAACGGATATAAAAGAATGGGAGAACTGTGAATGAGGGGGAGTACCCTTGAGAAAGGAGGCATATTAAGCTAGCATGTGAGGAGATAAAATATCTATAAAAGATTTATAGTATGAGTAAGGCAAGCCGTCTGGGCCAGGGGCTTTGTGTAATGGGAGATTTTTAATTATAGCAAAAAGTTCTTCAGCTGTAACTGCTACATTTAAGCTTTCTAAATCCGTTGTAGATAGTTTCGGTAGCTTTATATTGGAAAAAAAGGAGTCAAAATTTTCCTGGGTAAATTCAAATTGATTCTCCGGATTCAGGCAATTATACAGTTTATTGTAAAAGTTGCCAAAAATTTTGGACATCTCACGAGGACAATGAGTTCTAGATCCGTCTGGTCGTATAAGAAAATCGGGCAAGGAGTTAAACGGACGAGGGCATAACTTATTGACTAGCATTCTGTGAGGTTTATTGGATAATTCATAAAATTTTTGCTTCGTCCACAACATGGATCTAGCTGTTTTGTTAAGTTTTGTTGATCTAATTTGTTCTCTGAGTTGAATGACTTTGCGAAGTTTCAGCACTGTGGGACCACCCAAAAGTCTCCGCTCAGCAGTTACCAGAGCAGACATTAGGGACTGTAATAGGTTATTTCTATCCCTCTTCAGTCGAGAACCCTCAGCAATACATGTACCTCGGAAAACGGCCTTGTGTGCCTCCCACAGTGTAGAGACCTGAGACACCGATCCAGTGTTGAGTAAAAAATACTCTCTCAAGCTATTTGCCAGAGTAGAGCGGGAAATTTCAGACTGCAAGAGATGATCATTGAAACGCCAATGACAGGATTTGGTGTAGGTCTGAGATAACGTTAAATCTAACATAATGGGTGCGTGGTCTGACCATGTAATGTGAGAAATATCTGAATCAACTAAATAGGGAATAAGTGGGGCTGAAATAAAGAAATGATCTAGACGGGAATACATATTATGAGCTGATGAGTAGAACGCAAATTGTTTAGCAGAAGGGTGTTTTATCCTCCATGAGTCGAAAAGTCTATGTGACCTAATACATTTACGGAAGGCATTAGTTGAGACAGTACTCTTTTAGATGGGGTAGGACTAAAAAGTGTTTGTCTGTCTCTGGTGGGTGACATGACCAGATTGAAGTCCCCACCAACTATCATAAAAGGTTGCGGGCAATATTGGGGAGTATCAAAGAATTTGTTGAGGAAATCAATCTGGCCCGTGTTCGGGGCGTACAAGTTAACCAGTGTAAAGGAGGTAGACATGTATTCACACTCTAGAACAAGAAATCTCCCGCGAGGGTCCGCATGAGACTTCCGAACTTTAATAGGACATGTTTTTCTGATCAGAATTGCCACTCCTGCCCTGCCCGTAGAGTCAGAGGCAAGGTAGGAGGTGGGAAAAAACCTTGAGGCAAATTTGAATGATCCTCTTGACCAAAAATGGGTCTCCTGGATCATCACCACATCTGCGCCTGAAGCCCTGAAATCTTTCAGGGCCATCCAGCGCTTACTAATGGAGCCCAGTCCCTTTACATTGTAAGACATAATTTTTAAAGCCATGATTGTGGTCTATTTAGGAATACCAATAAGAACACCGCTAACACTTTAAACATTAGAGCATTTAAAGAAAGAAAATACATATGTTGCATTTTACGGGTATTAATAATAGTAAGCAGCCTCCCATCTCTAACTATTGAGATACAAACCCCTAGGCAGATCTCTCTCAAAGTGAGGTAATAATGACCATGGGGTCTCAATCTGTGAAACACAGCAGTGGGTATAATTAAAAAGATTAAAAAGGAAAAACAAAAAATTTAAATAAAAAACAAAAAAGCAAAAAAGAGTTCAAAACTCTGTGTACTTGAGAAACAACAATCTCTCAGGAAGCCCTGGATGTATACCAGGGCCTGGTAGGGACGTGAACGGACTCTCATCTGGCGACTCTGTCTGAGGGGATGAGATGGGTCTGCTGCTCACCTTGTGCATTTGGTTGCTAATAGAACAAAGTAGGACAATAGTCATTAGAGGAGTAAGAAGAAAACAAAAACCTGTAAGTCCTTAAAGAAAAAGCAAGGTTAACAAATAAAACAGGTACGTTGAACACTTAAAATTTCAAAACCTTTAGTGAATGCATCTCATGGGATGAGAAAGGATCTTCCCCACGAAAATAAACGGGGCAGGATCAGAAGAAAACTGGTAGGACCAGTACAGCAACATCGTTTCGTCGGGAAAGACAAAAACAAAAAAAAAAAAAAGAAAATTCCAGAGGAAACGGAAATGCAAAAAAATTTGAGAAAATAGAACCAAAAAAGGAAATTCCAGAAAAGTTCAAGGGGGTTGTTTAGAGGATCGCAGACGTTGAGGAGTGGAAAAATGCTTCTTAGATTTGCCCCGGACAGGGGTCCAGATGCGAGTAGGAGTAGTCGGAGGTAGACAAGCTTGTATGGCAGGTGGGATCATGTCCTCTTCCGGGAGGGGGGGGGGAGCCCCAAATTTTTCAGGAAGGCTTCTGTTTCTTGCAATTCACGTAGCGAGTATTGGGTGCCCTCTTTGGATACAGTTAAACGGAAAGGGAATCCCCAGTAATACGGAATCTTGAGTTGTTGCAGATGTGAGGTCAGGGGGGCGTAAGTTCCTACGTTTAGCAAGGGTGATGGGAGAGAGGTCACTAAAGATTTGCAATTTAGCACCTTTGAACATTATTTGGGATTTATTGCGAGTCGCCATAGTTAGTGCTTCCTTACTTTCAAAAAAGTGAAAACGTACCACGACAACTCTTGGCCTAGCTCCAGCCGGAGGTTTTGGACCCAGAGACCGATGGGCCCTATCCAGGCGCCAATCTATATCTACCACCGAGGGAGCTAGAGAGTTGAAAAGGCTCAGAGTCAACCACCGTCTCGGGTAGCCCTCTGAATCAAAGGTTTTGTCTTCTTTCTCTATTTTCCAAGTCCTCCTGTTGTATTTGTAGTTGAGATACAGAAAGGCGTAAAGTATGGTTTTCCTCTTCAATTGCTTGCACGTAATTTATCATTTAGTCGAATTTGTTCTCTAGAGTGTCTGTGCGGTCACCAATTTGGGTTATTTCCCCCCTCAATTCGGCAGCTAGTTTGCTTACCTCGGCCGAGACATTGGATGTAATCTGTTGGAGTAAAAGTTGTAGCTTGGAGTCCAGGATGTCAGGGGTAAGAGTCGCATTTGAGGGTGACATAATGGGTGCCGGTATCTGCGAATTGGTTAGAGAGGGGTTTGTAGCATCTTCCGAAACTAAAGAGGGATCCAGCAGGGCAAAAGGATTTACGGATGGATTAGAGGAGGTAGGTTGTGATCTGGTAACAAAACGTTCCATGTTTGGTTCTTCTCGTGGTGCAATCAGTGATTTGTAGTATTGTTGCTGTTGGCCAACTTTGCCCATGAGGTATGCAGAGGATTTAGTGGTCAAACTTGCAGGCTTACCTCCGACACTGTGTATAGCTATTGTTGTTGTACGGAGGTCTCGGTGAGCAGGCTAGGACCCTGAGATTATTTAAGCTGCATCCTTTTCACATGTAGTAGCAAGCTTCATCTGGATCCTCAGATCCCCCTGTTTGCACCTCCCCTCCTCCCCACCATTAAACTGGGAGAGGGGAGACAATATTCACAGTCCCCAGCACTCTGAGTGTGCCTGTGCAGCCTAAGGGGTGAGATGAGTGACACTGGGAGTGGATTGGAGTCTCAATATGGCCGCCGGCCTCCAGAGGTAGGCCGAAGCCGCGGACTATCCTAAGGGACGGCCGCCGGAAAGGTGTACACGGCCGCCCCAGGTCTCCAGAACTCCCCCGGGGGTATGGGAACAGAGGGTCAGGTAGGCCTTTGTCTCCTGGGGACTCGGTTGTGGGAGATATTGCGGGATTTCTTACTCACAGTGTCCCGGGAGAGCATCCGTAATCCAGGCCGCGGGCCGCGTCTAGTTGGTAGGCCGCAATTTGTTCAAGTCGGCCGCCGGACGGAACCCCGCGGTCCCTCTGTGTTTGCGATGTAGTCTGCCCGCCTCTCAGAGACTTTGTGGTCCTGTAGGTCATGCGATCTATCCGCCCACCTCTCAATCCGTGCGGTCAGAGGTACAGAGCGGAGAGCCTGCCTGTAGGCCCCAAGATGGCGGCGAAGGGTCCCGGTGGCAAAGGGGAATCCTTATTTATGCAGAGGATCTGGCTGTCAGGAGGCAGAAATATACTCCCAGGACTGATTGGCAATGGTCTGGGAATAAAACGTGCAGTTTGTGGCTGTGATGGGATGAGCGAAGAGAAAGGATGGCTCCAGATTATTGCTAGCTGTGAGGAGCTTAGCTCACACACGTCTCTCCAGCTGCACGTCCGAACACGCCCCCCGAGCCCACCCTTTTTTGAAGCCAATTAGAGCCTTGTGCCCAGCCCCTGTAGATTAGGGGCCGGGCGCATGGATTGGAGGGGGGGTGGCGCCCCTGTGCCCCGAATCGACATGCTGCCACTGGTCCGAACACATTTCTAGTCCTAAGGTGACAACTTTGCTCCTCCAAAGATATGATATGGTGAGTGTTGTCACCTGAGTAAAGAAGGTTTCCTACCGGCAGGATCACCAGGTGAGAACAACAGGAAGAAGAGGCTGGAAGAAGAGAACGAATGCAGCCACCACCTCTAAGGACTGGTAAACTCTGGTACTGGTTGAACTGGATGGACTGGTGTTTTTATTTATTTTTTTCAACCCTAAATTACTGCATGAGTAGAGAATTTAGAGTGATCAATTAGCAAAATTAATTAAAGTGGTTGTAAACTCTCCCCGACAACTTTGTCCCATGTAAATCGGCATAAAAAACCTTAATGAACATTGCTTGTAGATATCTCCGTACTTGCTTAGTATTGTTGTAATCCTTTTTTGTTCTTTAGAATGACTACACTGAGCATGCCCAGATCTCCCCTGATTTACGGCACACTCTGTGTACTTGTCTGTCTATTATCAAGACTTCCTACGGCACCACACTGAAATCCCATGAGACTGCATAATCACTCAGAGCTTCCTACTACACCCCATGTGACCATGTGACATCATATGGAGTGTAAACTTGGGCATCCGACCGCATTACTGCAGTCTTATCAGCTGAAGCTGATAAGACTGACACAGGCAAACACTAGATAATTGGCACAAGTAGATACTATGAGATAAAACAATTCAGCTATGAGCAGGGAAACAGGGTTGCCATAGAAACGTTAGATTGAGAAGGAGGCTTGGTTAACAGTACAGGAAGTGCTCAATGTAAGGGCGGAAATACACTCTACTGTGGGCTCAGAAAACAATACTTAAGATGGCGCTGCCTAACCCCTGGAAACAAGTTTTTTTAAAGTTTCTTTAGACAGTAAGTAATATGCGATTTGGGCTGGATTACAGTGGCTATAGATTGATGATTACTTATTATAATGGACTAAATGAAAAGCAGCATCAGAGTGGGAGAGTTTACTTCCTCTTTAACACCAACATCCCTTTGTAATGGAGAGGAAGAAGAAACCCCTGTCGGGGGATATATGGGACTTTCTGGGTGCTATTCATATACTCATCAACAACAATTGTAGTTAAAAAAATAGTTTTATTTTTACACATTCACATAGAAGAAAAAAGGGTATACAGTAATACATTTCTTCCATACAAAAATACCACACTTTTGTCCTACATGTTTCGCCTTATGGCTTCCTCGGGAACATGCGTGGATATTCTTATTCATTAGAGAAGAGCATCCACGCATGTTCCTGAGGAAGCCGTAAGGCGAAACATGTAGGACAAAAGTGTGGTATTTTTGTATGGAAGAAAATGTATTACTGTATACCCTTTTCTTCTATGTGAATGTGTAAAAATAAAACTATTTTTTTAACTACAATTGTTGTTGATGAGTATATGAATAGCACCCAGAAAGTCCCATATATCCCCCGACAGGGGTTTCTTCTTCCTAAATTACTGTATGTAAGACTGAAATATATATAAAAAAAAAATTGTTCTTGGGTTTAGATTTACTTTACCTGCCAGAAAAAAAAAGTCAGCACCTTGAGAAGAAACGCGGGATAGTGGGACGAATGCACTACAAGCACAAGCCAAGCATTGCAGTGCAGCCCCATTGGCTTGAATGGCCGAGTTTGTAAACCGTTGTACAGTTGGGTGTGTTTTATCTTTAAAAAAAATCTCTAAATAGCAGATCTTGTCTGCGGCATCTCATTATCACTACGCTGCGTTGTTTCCTTTTAGTTGTACTTTACATTTCCCGTCTCAGGTGACTGTTTTGTCATTCCTGCTGTTACCTGCACTACAATTCCCATTTCCTATTCATATCATGCTTAACACTTTGCAGTACAAGATGAGACACACCTAGCTGTTGCGAGAAGCAAAGTTTATTCCCAGCAGGTTCAGACACAGACAAACACGGAATGTTTCTAATTAACATTAATTAACATTGAGCATTTTATCACCTAAAAGTTTTTTTTTTTTCGTGTACTCTTTTTTTTTTTTAACTTTGCAGGTGTTGTTTCCTGAGTTATGGTGCAAGAAATTAGAGAGGTCTACAAAATGCATGATTTTGGTCATGTCTAAAGCAGCCATTCTCCACCAGGGTATGTGGAACCCTTGAGTTCCTCCAGAGGTTGGTAGGGGGTTCCTTGAGAACAGATTGACCTTTAAACGCCGAGAGCAAAAGTCATTGGCCAGAGCCAGCGGTTTGACTCCAATAATCTTTTTAGCTGTTGGTGAGGATGGTGTTCTTTCCAATAGACCACCAAGTCAGGGCTCAGACAGTGCTCTGATTGGGCAAAGCCTTGCAGTCAGGTGCATTGCTTCTGCCAATCAGGACCCTAGAATGCACTGTGCGGCGCATAGTGCATTGTGGGGCGTTCGGTGGGTAAACATCCCCACGAATGCCCCGCAAATTCGAGTGTACGTCGAATGGGCGAACAGGTTTGGGCCGAACTTTTGCTCGGCTCAAACTGTTCGCCCAACTCTAACCAACGATGTACGGAGCATTCTTCCCACTGATCACCAATGTAAGGAACATTCTTCTCACTGATCACCAATGTAAGGAACATTCTTCCCACTGATCACCAATGTAAGGAGCATTCTTCTCACTGATCACCAATGTAAGGAACATTCTTCTCACTGATCACCAATGTAAGGGACATTCTTCTCACTGATCACCAATGTAAGGAACATTCTTCTCACTGATCACCAATGTAAGGAACATTCTTCCCACTGATCACCAATGTAAGGAACATTCTTCTCACTGATCACCAATGTAAGGGGCATTCTTCCCACTGATCACCAATGTAAGGAACATTCTTCTCACTGATCACCAATGTAAGGGGCATTCTTCCTACTGATCACCAATGTAAGGGGCATTCTTCCCACTGATCACCAATGTAAGGGGAGCATTCTTCCCACTGATCACCAATGTAAGGAACATTCTTCCCACTGATCACCAATGTAAGGAACATTCTTCTCACTGATCACCAATGTAAGGAACATTCTTCTCACTGATCACCAATGTAAGGGGCATTCTTCCTACTGATCACCAATGTAAGGGGCATTCTTCCCACTGATCACCAATGTAAGGAACATTCTTCCCACTGATCACCAATGTAAGGAACATTCTTCTCACTGATCACCAATGTAAGGGGAGCATTCTTCCCACTGATCACCAATGTAAGGAACATTCTTCTCACTGATCACCAATGTAAGGAACATTCTTCCCACTGATCACCAATGTAAGGAACATTCTTCCCACTGATCACCAATGTAAGGAGCATTCTTCTCACTGATCACCAATGTAAGGAACATTCTTCTCACTGATCACCAATGTAAGGGACATTCTTCCCACTGATCACCAATGTAAGGGGAGCATTCTTCCCACTGATCACCAATGTAGGGAACATTCTTCCCACTGATCACCAATGTAAGGAACATTCTTCTCACTGATCACCAATGTAAGGAACATTCTTCTCACTGATCACCAATGTAAGGAACATTCTTCCCACTAATCACCAATGTAAGGAGCATTCTTCTCACTGATCACCAATGTAAGGAGCATTCTTCTCACTGATCACCAATGTAAGGAACATTCTTCTCACTGATCACCAATGTAAGGAACATTCTTCTCACTGATCACCAATGTAAGGGACATCCTTCCCACTGATCACCAACGTAAGGAACATTCTTCCCACTGATCACCAATGTAAGGAACATTCTTCTCACTGATCACCAATGTAAGGAACATTCTTCTCACTGATCACCAATGTAAGGAACATTCTTCTCACTGATCACAAATGTAAGGAACATTCTTCCCACTGATCACCAATGTAAGGAACATTCTTCCCACTGATCACCAATGTAAGGAACATTCTTCTCACTGATCACCAATGGAAGGAACATTCTTCCCAATGATCACCAATGTAAGGAACATTCTTCTCACTGATCACCAATGTAAGGAACATTCTTCCCACTGATCACCAATGTAAGGAACATTCTTCTCACTGATCACCAATGTAAGGAACATTCTTCTCACTGATCACCAATGTAAGGGACATTCTTCCCACTGATCACCAATGTAAGGAACATTCTTCTCACTGATCACCAATGTAAGGAACATTCTTCCCACTGACCATCAATGTAAGGAACATTCTTCCCACTGATCACCAATGTAAGGGACATTCTTCCCACTGATCACCAATGTAAGGGACATTCTTCCCACTGATCACCAATGTAAGGGACATTCTTCCCACTAACCAGCAGTAGAGTTGGGATGAACACACCTGTTGTTCAGCCCAACCTGGTGGGGCCACCTGGCGACATCCCCTGGTGATATACCAAAGAAAAAGGAGCAAAGGGCGGGACTTTAAATGAGGACACACGGGGGCAGGTACAAAAGTCAAGTATAAAACAGGTTTTATTATATTCAAAATTATCATATATTCACATGATTTTAAATGTACATAGCTACTATTCTTACTCTATGTTTCATCAAAGTATACATTCCAACAAGGACTTATAATTACATTGCATGAACAGTTTAATAGCTAAAATCTTAAGTAAAGGATATATGACACATTAAAGTGTCAAATAGACAGGTTACAAAAAAGAAAGCAATGAGTGGAAATGGAACGTTCATATATAATTGTTGGTGAGGTACGCCTATAGGTAGATGAAAGCGCTACGCGTTTCGGGGCTTAATCGCCACTCTTCAGGAGCAAAAACCAAGGGTAACCTGGGGATATGGAAAACAGTTGTATTTAAAGGGAGAAGATGCTTTGAGAGAAAATAGTGGATAAATGTGGAGTATGTTCCCCACATAGTACACCTAACCCATCAAACTTACATGCATATACTTGCGCACCGGCAGCGGGGCCCCGCAAGTCAGATCAGCCAATAATGTCACGCTCCGGAGCTGAGGGGACCCCCCCGGGGCGGCACACCACCAACCCAAGCACCCCCCAGATGGGTCACAGAGAGAAAGCTTGGTGATGATTAGTGAGATGAAGAAAAATATAAAATAGACAGGGCAGTGATCCCCAAAGAAATGGAGAGCCTGTGAAAAGTAAGTGACATATAATATTAAACTGATAGGCGACGTGTAAAATAGATGATAATTGGAAACGAAGTGAAGGAAAGGGGAAAAGTGGAGGCAAAGGGAAAAGGAAAGATGAAAACAAACAGAGAAGGGAGAGGCTGAGGTAGAAAGTGAAGGAGGAAAGAAGTACTGGGGGTGGCAAGGAGAAACTTTACCTGCTGCAAAGTGAGTGGGGATGAATTGCCAAGGTGCATGAAAGTGCCAGGGAGGAGGTGACCAGGAGAAAACCAGAGTGGGGGACCCGAACCCGGGGGAGGCCCAGGAGGGACGCGCCGCCACAAAGGGGCCCCCAACGTCATGCTCCAACGGGAAATGGGGGCGAGGAAGGCGCGATGGCGGAGACGGCCAGACACACCAAGCCACTCCACCAGCAGCGTCCCAACAAGCCCCTCCGACCGCTGGAGATGGGAAGCTCACCGGCCGGCCTTAAAACACGCCACGAGGACGCCAGGCCGCCAGCATTGACAGGATGACGTCGACGCGCAGTGGGGGAAACCCCTCCCCCCGCGTCACATCGAGGGGGCGGGGAAACCCCCAGTGCGCGTCGCAGCTCCGGAACGTGAAACAAGGCACAACCAAACCAGACGACAGCCCGACTGACCAGGCACAAATACAGTGTGCATAGCTTGACCAAAGACAATGGGAAGATGCGGCATCAAATTATTAATTTGGGGGTAAATTTGCAACGGATCAACTGGATAAATGGGGGGCTGAGGGGAAAAAAAAAACAAAAAAAAACAAAATTAAGATAAAAATTAGAAAATAAATAAAAATAAAATTAAAAAAGCATGATAATTATTGTTAGTGCCAACCGTGTGCCTCCATCCCTAATTGGTTATGAATTAATTTAAAAACAGAACAGAAAAAAATCCCCTGGTGATGTTATCGACCCAGCATGCAGCGGTCGGGGACGTCACAAGGTGGCAGACAGCGGAGAGAGCCTTCGTCGAGGACAGAGCTTTTTTTTTTCTTTTTTTTGGGGATCCAGCAGTGCAGCAGGCACAGTGATTGACGA